>NCQV01017562.1:7503-22134 GCA_002740545.1 Lophocereus schottii | reverse complement strand
ATTACCAGGCATGCTTTATATCTTTCAATGGTGCCATCGGATTTGTACTTGACTTTGTAAACCCATTTGCAGCTAATAGATTTCTTGCCAGGCGAGAGAGACTCGATGGTCTAAGAGTCATTCTTTTCTAAAGCCTTCATTTCGTCTGCCATGGCCTTACGCTAGTGGTTATTTTGCACCGCTTCATGATAAGACTGGGGTTCTGTAATCTTAGTAATGGCAGCTAGAAACTGTTGATGAGAATTAGAGAATTTTGTACATGTAACATAGTCCTTTAAAGGATAACACATACCTGAGGATGCTTTTTGAAGAGGTGTAGCAGGAGAAACAGGGTCATTAGGGCGAACGGTGTAGCACAGAAACTCATCAAAATGGGCCGGGGGGCTTGCGGGCCTGATTGCCTTGTCGAGGGGCCTAGTCAATGGGATCAGTCTGGACTAATGGTGTAGATGGGCCAGACATAGACTTTGGACACCTTGTGATCTCTGGCCCAGTTCGATTCCAGTTTTTAGCAGAACCGGGATCAGCATTGACTTGATCCTGGGCCGTGGGAGGCCTAGTTCTAGGCGTGAGGGAGCTGCTTCCTGAGGGATGGGCCGGTGGCTGCTGGGCTGAGTTGCTCCCCCTGTCTGCAGGCGTGACTTCCGTTTGGGCTAGCCAAGTGTCTTCTTCATACCCGGTTGTTGGATGCGTATGGTTGCCTTCACCGGAACTTGATTTGAAAGGGAGCACTCCTTCATGGAGCACAACATCCCGACTTTCAAAAAAATCATGTGTTTCCAAATCATATAATTTCTAAGCTTTCTTGCCAGAAGGATAGCCTGCAAAGATGCAACGTCGACTTCGTGCTGCAAATTTGTCACTCCCTCAAAGTTGGCTTTTGGCATAGCATAAGCTACCGAAAACCTTAATTTGATCATAGGAGGGTTTTCCTTGGTATATAAGTTCATAAGGCATCCTTCCATTCAATACCCTATTAGGAGTTCGATTTATTAGATATGCTGCTGTAAGAATGCATTCTCCCCAGAAATTTAAAGGAAGATGAGCTTGGAAATGAAGTGCCCTAGCCACATTTAAAATATGGCAGTGCTTGCACTCCACCCTTCCATTTCGCTGCGGAGTGTCCACGCAGCTGGTTTGATGAGCAATACCCTTGTCATGATAAAATGCTTGTATGGGCCCAGATTTGAATTCGGCTCCATTATCGCTATGTAGCACCTTGACTTGCTTACTAAACTGGGTTTGAATCATGTTAATAAAGCTCTTTAGAAGATGTTCATCTTCACTTTTCTCTTTCATAAGATACAACCATACCCCTCGGCTGCAATCATCAACCAAATTGAAAAAATAATGGGCTCCACAAGAGGAGGGCACACGATATGGGCCCCATATGTCGCAATGAACAATCTCAAACAGTTCTTCTGCTTTATTCTCACTAAGATGAAATGGCATTCTAGTTTGTTTAGCATGGAAACAAGCATCACATACATCATTATTTGTACTAACAGAAAAATCCAAATTTTTTGCTAATATCTTCATCACTTCTTTATATGGGTGCCCCATTCTCTGGTGCCATAAGTCTCTTGCCTTCACTGCATTACTTTGATTCTTGCATGATGCTCTGCCATAGAGACCCCGTTTGTTTGCTCAACCGCTCCAATCGGTATCCTTGAAATACGGTCCTATAAAACACAATGATCATAAAAAAATATTACACTACAATTAAGATCTTTTGTAGTTCTAGCAATTGAGACGAGGTTACAACTAAGATTAGGCACTAATAAAACATCGTTCAACTTTGTTCCATCATCCAAACACGCCAACTCGTGTTAGGTGGATAACGTTTGCATGCGGTGGGGTAAAATAATCTCAAAGGGTGCCCTGACTTGAGTATGTGACAGTAAAATTGGATCGCCAGTCATGTGGGTCGAGGCCCCACTGTCCAACATCCATAGGCCATTACCTGTGAGCTTCTCACTCGCGTATTTGGTGGGCTCTGTCAGGCTTAGCAATCTCTGAACCTGCTTGATGGTAAGACCAAGAATGGTGGGTGAATCGGCTGTGTTAGCTTCAGCCGTGGAAGTGGCTGCCACGGCAGTGTGAAGACCTTCTCGTCCTCCGTCTCCCCCACGAGCAGTGTTGCTTCTACCTCCTCAGCCTCCTCTGTTACCACGTCCTCGTCCGCGGGATCCCCAACCGGGTGGGTACACGATTAGCTCGAAGTACCCGGTTTCGTCATGTCCGAATTTCCCACAGTGGTTACAGGTGCTCCTTTCGCTGGTTCCGGTGGCTGTCCTGGTGCTGTTCACGGCGAAGGCAGCCGCCGACTCCAAACGGGCATCTCTGTTGATCATCAACTGTTTGTGGCTCTCTTCCTGCACCACCATATTAAATATGCGATCCAGAGAAGGCAATGGATCAATGGTTAAAACCTGACTTCTTATCAATGAATAAGCGTCATTGTTGAGTCCCATGAGAAATTGATGAGCCTTCTCCCGCTCATATTTTTGAACGAATTTGGTGCCAGCGTTACACGTGCACCCTGAACAGGTACAAAATGGAGGCTTGTCGAGGACCTCAAGTTCTGTCCATAAATTCGAGATTTTGGAATAGTGCTCGACTACACTCAATCCTCCTTGCTTACAATTCGCTATGCTCATTTTTGGTTGGTGTATCTTTGGAACATTAGCGATTACGTATCGTTTCTTGAGTGTATCCCACATGTCCTTTGCAGTATCAGTGTAGGCTACACTCGTTCGTAGCATGGGATCGATCACATTAAGGATCCATGAACAAATCATCGAGTTTGCCATCTCCCAGGCTTGAAACTCGGATAAGTTGTCTTTCTTATTTTCAGGTTTAGTTAGTGTGCCATAGATAAACCCAAGTTTGTTTTTGGCCCGTAGAGCCGTCCTTATAGCCCTCTCCCAAAGATCATAATTTTTCCCATCGAAACACACTGCAGTAATCAAAATCCCGGGTCCCTCTGATCGTTGTAGATAATAAGGGGATTGTGGGTCTATGATGAATTTTGACATGGCTATGATATGGAGTGTGTTTCAATAGGAGGCTTTGATACCATGATAAACAAGCAACTTAATCAAAACAAAAGGCCTTTGAGTTCTGTGAAGTGCCGTGCTTTTCTCATTGCTCCTCTCTGTTTTAATTCCTCTATTTATACATACATGTTATGCATGGTGCCACGATGTAAACCTAGCTTCGCCCTCAAGCTTCTAAGTTTCTAGATAGAAAAAAGGAAACCAAACAATTATAAAATTCTATTAGAATAAATCTATAATAATAAATCTAGTTCATTTCCTAATAGTATGATATATGCAGGGGGCCATTGGCTCCAGTAATAAACTTTGTCAGAACAATGATAGGGCCAAAGTATGACCGAAAGTATCTCCAGAAACAACTAAAGGATGATTTAAAGGAGACCAAGTTGCATCAGACACTCACTAACGTCGTTATTCCAACTTTTGATATTGCATGGCTCCAGCGGGTTATATTTTCTTCATATAAGGTGAATGTGTGTGTTTTTTCTTTTTTTAATGGCTATGTTTTAATCAATAAGATTCAATTAAGTTTGAGTTGCAGTTTTGGGTCGGAGCTTTTCAATATGGATTGACTTGAGGTTGATTATGTTTGATCAATCTAACAAATTCGAGATCGGAAAATGTTTTCTGAAAATTGTTCTGTGGGTCTCTTGGAATCGATCTCTCTGCTTACGCAAGAGTGCTTATGACGGTAAAACTATTTGCATATAAATCTCCAATCCCTACATCCCGCAAAGCAGGACCCACACCAGAAGAAATTGTTATTGTTGTTATTGTATAAACTTATTTTACAAAGAAAGCTCGGCTTGGGTCTATTCGAATTAGCTATTTCGATTACCAAGCCCAGACAGGGGAGGCACCACCTACCCTTCCTTTTTTTTTTTTTTTCCCCTTTCCACATGCTAATGACATATGTGTTGAGTAGACCGGACATGGCAAAAACACTACACGCCCTGGTAGACCTGCACCTAATTGCCTAGCTTGAATGCGCAAGAATTGGACCCAATTAATTAACGATCTTATCTTTGATGAACTTGAATAACATACCTTAGACATACCAGCTCAGAATTCATAACTTACATGCAGTGGACTTGAACATGACCCAACATTTATACACATAATCAATTTGGCAAGAGTTTAACCTGAAAGACCTTAATTATATGATCTAATGGTTGATAATTGAATTGGAAAATGCACGTTTCAACACACCCATCTTTGAATGCAAAACTGTCTGATATATGCATTGGCACATTGGCGGCACCAACGTCAATCCTGTAATTAAATACCCATCATCTTTTTCCGCTTTGCTTCTTTTCGATAATTAAGTAGCTTTTGATCTTCAACCAAAGTTAAGCTAGCCTGACAAAAGAAATAATCAATGTGAATGAATCAAACGGTCTCTTCAGAGAATAACAACGGATAAGGCTTCCCGTTCAAGAATTACCCCATAGAGCATTTAGAAATATAGTGGGAATGTTTGGTAACAATAGTATTTTGGAAAAAAAGAGCTATTTGGAGGGATTTTAGCTGTTTTGACCAAGTCAAAAAGTTAAATAGGTATTTGGTAAACAGCTGTTTAACAATCCCAAATTGTTTTTTTTTGAAAAGACTATTTCTATTAGCCTTCTTGCAGAAATGACACATTTGTCAAGAAGTTTTAAAAAATTGCACTACATGCCACTAAATTATATCCACAAAATATTACTTATGTGAAATACAAAGAGTGCGGAGTATAATAAAGTATTCCTTGAAGGCTTATGTCAATAACATTCGAATGTAGTTAAATCTTAAGAATTAAAAAGTATAGGTATCTTTTTTTTTTTTAAGGGGGAGCGGAACAAATCATTGAAGCTATAGTATCACTTTTTTTGTATGCATTTTTCAGCCAAAAAGTATATTTTTTCTAGGGTAGATTTTTTTATTTTGTTAGTTTGTTATGTCAAACTTATTTGGTTATCTTATGACACACCTTCATGAATGTTTAATATTTATATTTAGAGTATTTGGCCCTACTTTCGATTATTTAGACAGTGAATTTTGGATTGATGCAAGTAAATAGTAACATTTGATCTTATGTTTTATATGAATTGAATTTAATAAAGATAAAGTCATTAGAAATTCATATAAGTTGAAAAGAAATTCATATAAAGTCATTATATAGATTTCAATTTCAATTTCAATTCATAGCCCAAAAAAATAGTCTAATAAATGACAAAATAATGTTATAGATATCATTTAGATAGATACAAATTGAAAAGAAATAGGATAAAAATACAAATTATGTAAAATTAGTAAGAAAGTATGGTTTTATGAATGAAATTAATTTATCAACAAGATACATGTTTAATTCTTTTTTAAACAAAAAAAGATGGCCAATAAATTTAAAAAAATGTGTTTAGTTAAAAAGTAATTTAGAGATAAGGGTATAAATAAAATTTTATTAAATATTTTTGGTAAAAATAGCTATCTTTACTAAATATTTTTCTACAAACAGGTAACTCAAACAGCTAACAACTAACAGGTAATATAAATAACTAAGAGTTGTAATAGTTGTTTGTCAAATAGAGTCAATATCAAATTAACAATTCGAAGAGTCATGATTCTCTCTAGAGTAATTCTTACTTGTCAAGAGGCATTTACTTTAATGGTTTGGAGGTTGAAAGTACCGAGGAACGAACCAAAAGAGATTCAAAATCCTTTGCACAAGCAAAAAGCATCCCTTTGCGAAATTTAAAAGGTATCTCAATAGTCAAGGCCTTAATTTGGGTTTGGATTTTCTGCGGATTATAGCCCAGTTATTCCGCCTCATCTACTACTACTATTCCTTTTGGACAACCTCATCATAAGGCCCAATGAGGACGTCCTCCTTGTCCCCAAAAAAACCAGAGAAGAAAGAGTAATCCATCCTCCGTTTCTCTTTCGTTTTTGGTAGATGTGAGACATAAAAATTGATATTAGCGAGATTCAAACTCAGTTTTCTAATAACAACTTTTATAGATTGTATCACTTAAGTCAACTGACACCAACATATATAGCAACCCATTCATGATGTGATGCATTTTCTTTTTTTTCCTTTGAATTGCTTTGTGTAGACATTCCTAGTAATCAGTGAAGTGACAAAGTAGATACTAAAGGAAGAACCAGGGTTTGGGACAATCCCAGATAAGCTACTAGTGATATCAATAGGGACAGGTTCGGAAAAGAATAAGGAGAACAAATTCAATGCAGAAAGCGCAGCAAAGTGGGGACTTATTTCTTGGCTATATCAAAGAGATTCGTCTCCAATAATATCATGCTTCTATGAAGCAGGGGCTGACATTGTTGATTGCCACAATAGTGTTGTTTTCCACGCTTTCGGCTCCCAACATAACTACCTTCGCATTCAACTAAGCACTAATTTTTCCGCACCCTTTAGAATTGACACCTTAATCTCCTTGTTTAACGAAACACCATAGAACCTACCGCTAAAACTCTAACCACATCCGTTATGTAGATAACTAAGAAAATATACGACAGTACGTAGACTCATCTAACTTTTCCCCTAAAAATTTGAACAAATATGATATGATGTTGCAAACGGGATGACAGCTTGACAGGGACGATGACTTCTTCACGTACATCAACGAAGGAGAACATGGAGAATCTAGTGAAAGTTGGTCAAGACCTGCTGGAGAAACCAGCTTCTCAAGTGGACCCTGAAACTGGGAGGTTCGCACCAATTCCGAACCCTGGGACCGACGCTGATGCACTCAAAACGTTGGTGCATCATACTTTATCCTTATTACTTTCAAGCTTAGCTATTTAGGCCTGTCAAATCATGTTGGATAATGACTTTTATTCATTCATGGCCCAGCTTCGGAAAACAACTCTCCGAGGAAAGGAAATTTCGCATTGGCTGTTGGAATTTTCCAAGAATAAAATAAAAGTGGCAGATTTTTCTAGTGCTTATTCGAAAAGATGGATGAATATGGTGTCTCTTCAAGTTTAACCGTCTTATCTAATCCATTTCGATAAAAATGTGGACAAGTAAGGTGCCTCTTCAAGTTTTACCCGACCTTATCCTATCCTTTTTGGTGCCTCTTCAGGCATGATCATTCCTCTACATAAGGAGGAATGAAACCATAATCACGAGAATTTTTTAATAATTTATGTCAGTGACTGCAGTACCCTCATCGATTAATATTCGAAGAACCTTAAAATACACACTTGTTCTTCCAAGTAAATTATCCCCAAGATTATTTGTGGTGTAACAAATAAGTCTTAAGGAAAATGTTCTATTTTACGATTTACTTGACTTATCCTGTATCACATTCAACCCAAATTCTTCAACAATCTTAATACTTATTTGTCAATGGCTTCAATTCGTGAAATGACTTCCAACTTTTAGAAGTTGTACAAGTTCGAGGGTGTTGGCTTCCGTTGTTGGCAGAAGAAGATGCACTTTCTTCTTACAACCTTGAAGGTCGTGTATGTGCTCAACACTCCCTACTCCATGGAGGCGGAAAACGAGACTTTGGAGCAAGCTTGCCGAAGATCCAAGTTCGAAAACAATGACTACATTTGTCGAGGTCATATGTTAAATAGTATGTTGGACGCCTTGTTCGATGTCTATCAAGACATGGAATCGGCAAAGAAATTATGGAAGGCACTAGAAAACAAGTACATGACAGAAGATGCCTCTAACAAGAACTTCCTTATAACTCAATTTAATAATTATAAAATGATCGAAGGATGCTCTGTTCTCGATCAATTACATGAAATTCAACGAATCCTCAGTCACTTTAAGCAACATAAAATGCACATGGATGAGACTATTAAAGTTTCCTCTATAGTGTACAAACTTTCTTCCTCTTAGAAAGACACTAAAAGAACTTTCAAACATAAGAGAGAAGAAATGTCACTTGAGGAATTGGCTAACCATCTTCGAATAGAAGAATACGTGTGCAGGATGAGTCAAAGGAGCATGTCTCCAAGATTCATGTTATCGAAGATGGCGAGTCAAGTTAAGTGCCTAAAGGAAACAAGAAGAGGCCTAGCAAGTACAACAACAACAAGGGCAACAAGAAGGCTAAAGTAGTTTGTTGGGAATGCAACAAACCGGGCCACAAGAAAAGAGATTATACCATTTGGAAGCGCAAGCATGGCTTGAACAACCAAAAGGCAAAGACAAAGGACAACTTTGTAGCCATGATCAATAATTAAATCAACATTGTCTAAGGTGACAATGATTGGTGGGTTGATTCAGGTGCTTCCAAGCACTAGTGCAAGGACCGCTCTTTCTTCAAGACATTGGCACCGGTTAAAGATGAAAAAGTGCTCTGCATGGGCACTATTGATGTTAGAGGAATAGGCCAAGTAGAGTTAGTCTTCACTTCCGGAAAAATTCTTACTTTAAATGATGTATATTTCGTGCCGGAAGTTAGAAAAAATCTTGTTCTAAGTTTTCTTCTTAATAAGTTTGGCTTCAAACAAGTGTATGAGGCCAATAAGTTTATCCTGTCTAAAGGGAGTATCTTTGTAGAGAAGGATTATGCTAGTGGCGACATATTTAAGTTAAATGCAATTACTCCTTCTAGTGGTAATGAGATGAATGATTCTGCTTATATGCTTGTTTATTCTTTCTCTTCTCTATGGCATAATCGTCTTGGGCATGTTAATTATAAAAGATTAAAAGAGATGTCAAAACTTGAGTTAATTCCTAATTTTGATTAAACATAGAGAAATGTACGTAAGACATGCATGTTAACAAAGATCACTAAAAGTTCTTTTTAGCTTGTTCAAAGAATTACTAAATTACTTGAATTAATTCATAGTGATTTAGATGATGAATTAATTCATAGTGATTTAGGTGATTTTTATAGCACTCACTCTTTTGGCGGAAAGAAATACTATGTCACTTTCATTGATGATTTTATAAGATTTGCTAAGTATATCTTTTACATGCTAAAACTGAAGCACTAGACATGTTTAGGATATTCAAGAATGAATCTGAGTTGTATTGTGAAACCCTTATAAAAAGACTAAGATCAGATAGGGGTAGTGAATATTATAATTCAAGTTATTTCCAATCTAATGGTATAATCTATGAGGTCACAGTACCTTATACACCACAACAAAATGGCGTGGCAGAAAGAAAAAATAGAATACTAACTGAAATGATCAATGTTATGCTTTCTAAATCCGATTTAAGTGAAGGCTTTTGGGGTGAAGCGATGCTTACAGCATGCTACGTCCTAAACAGGGTTCCTAATAAAAGGAATTCAATTACTCCTTATGAATTATGGAATAAGAAAAAGCCAAACCTGAGTTATTTCAGAGTTTGGGGGTATAGGGCTATTGTAAGAGTTTCGGAACCAAAGAAAAGAAAATTAGGGGAAAAAGGAATTGAGTGCATCTTTATAGGCCATGCTGAATGTAGCAAAGTCTATAAGTTTTTGGTTATAGAACCTAATGCTTCTATTATGGTTAACACTGTGATAGAATCAATTGATGTGATTTTTGATGAAACTAGATTCTCTTCAATTCCTAAACCAAATTATCTTATTCCAACCACTATGACTCCAAGTAATGATCAAGAATAAGGAGACATAGTGGAAGTACGGAGAAGTAAACGGATTAGAAAAGAGAAATCCTTTTATTTTGATTTCTTTGTCTATTTGATAGAGTGAACAAGGGATTCTATTGAAAATGAAATGCCCCATGTTTATAGTATTGATTCGGATCCTAACTCTTTTAAAGAGGCTATGAAATCTTAAGATACTTCCTTTTAGAAAGAAGCAGTCCAAGATAAAATAGACTCAATCATGAAAAATAACACATGGGCCTTAGTTGATTTACCCCCGGGATGTAAGCTTATCACATCAAAGTGGATCTTTAAAAGAAAAAAGAAAGTAGATGGTACCATAGAAAGGTTCAAAGCCTGGTTGGTCATAAGAGGTTTTAATCAAAGACATGGTATTGACTACTTTGACACGTATATACCAGTGGCTAAGATTGCAACGATAAGAGTTTTCATTGCTTTTGCTGCAATTCAAAAGCTAGTTACTCACCAAATAAATGTGAAAACAGCATTCTTAAATGGTGAATTAGGGGAAGAGGTGTGCATAAAATAACCAGAAGGTTTTGTTGTTGCAGGCCAAGAAAACGAAGTATGTAAACCTATAAGATCATTGTATGGCCTAAAACAAGCACCTAAACAATTGCATCAAAAGTTTGATGAAGTAATGCTATCTTATGGGTTTAATATCAATGAATCTGACAAATGTGTATATTTTACAAGTTTGAACATCAAAAAGGTGTGATTATATGCTTATATTTTGATGACATGCTAATTTTTAGCACTGACTTAGAGGAAATAGAGAAAACGAAGTGTTTTCTATCTTCCAAATTCTCCATGAAAGACATGGGAGAGGCCGATATTATACTCGGTATTAATATCATTAGAAATAATGATGGAATCCACTTGTCTCAATCTCATTATATTGAGAAAGTGTTTGGGAGGTTCAATTACAAAGATTGCTCCCCAGTGGCTACTCCTTTCGATCTAACTTACCAGTTAATTTGTAATAGTGGGAGACCTATTGCACAAATTAAGTATGCAAAGGTCATAGGGTGCTTAATGTATGCCATAACAAGGACGAGACTGGACATTGCATTTGCCGTCGGAAAGTTAAGCCAGTATACTAGTAATCCTAGTAAATTTCATTGGCATCCAATACGTTGGGTGTTGAAATACCTGAAGAAAACTCAAGATTATGGCCTATGCTATTCAGCTTATCCTTCAGTCTTGGAAGGATATTCATATGCAAGTTGGATAACTGACAAAGAGGATTATGCCTCAACGTCAGGTTATATATACTTGCTTGGTGGAGAGATAGTATCTTGGGCGTCCAAGAAACAAACTTGTACTAGTGACTCCACCATGACTGCTGAGTTTGTAGCTTTGGATGCAGCCAGTAAAGAGGCAGAGTGGATGCAGAATTTGTTATTGGAAGTACCTTTTTGGCCAAAACTAATGTCGCCACTCTCTATACTTTGTGACAGCAAGACCAAGCTGTCCAAGGTTTATAGTCATGTCTATAATGGAAAATTAAGGCACATTGGACTTAGACATGCCTATGTCCATCAGTTGATCAAAGATAGAGTGATCACAGTTAATTATGTGCAAACAAATGAGAATCTTGTAGATCCTTTAACTAAGGATCTAGCAAGAGACTTGGTGTTGAGAACATCAAGGGGGATGGGATTTGAGCCAATATCTACAATTACTAGGAAGGAAGTCTCAACTTAATTCGTGGTATGACATTACATTCTAAGTTCAATGAGTGACAACTTTGCATAGTGATTGGAAGCACTAACAAATTTTATCCTAAGATAAGAGTGCTTGTGTACTGTAATGTTATAAGAGGGTAAGTTTTATACTCTTAATAGATCTTGATCGAATGGCTTGTGTTATAGGAGTAAATTTCTAAGGTCTACCTAAATGGGTGTGAAGTGTGGCCGCTTCAAAGAGCAACAGGGCTTAGCTTGATGCACTCATGATGGATATGGACACATGGCCAGATAATAGTATCAAAATTTTAAGTGTGTAATGAGATTTGCGTGTAAAATGTATCCAATTAATCAAAGAGGATGTATAGTTCAAAAACTTGTTTACTATTTACATTCAGATTAATTGAAATTATATTTCACTAAATGGAAGTTAAAATTACGAGATACTTCTCTTATGCATAAATCTCTTTGTGTTCTCAGTTGTGATTGTGTATTTGCTAGAATGGCGGGAATTTGTTCTATATCTTGGAAAAGGCGGGGGATGGTTGGAATTTTCCAAGAATAAAATAAAAGTGACAGATTTTTCTAGTGCTTATTTGAAAAGATGAATAAGCATGATGCCTCTTCAAGTTTAACCACCTTATCCAATCCATTTCGGTGAAAAAGTGGATAAGTAAGGTGCTTCTTCAAGTTTTACCTGCTTTATCTTATCCTTTTTTGTGCATGTTCAGGCAGGATCATTCCTCTATATAAGGAGGAGTGAAATCGCAATCACGAGGATTTTTTAATAATCTATGTGAGTAACTGCAACAATCTCATCGATTAACATTCGAGAAAACCTTAAAATACACACTTGTTCTTTCAAGTAAATTATCCCTAAGATTATTTGTGCTGCAACAAATAAGTTTTAAGGAAAGTGTTCTATTTCACGATTTACTTGGCTTATTCAGTACCACATTCAGCCCCAAATTCTTCAACATTGGTCAACAGTCTATTTAATTGGTTCGAGACTGTTTACACCTGGATCAACATAACATCTTAGTGGAAAATATATTGATTGTATGTCATTGTCATATGTTGTCACGCGCGAACTTTGTTGTGGTAGCCAGAGCCCACTTAATTAGGCCTAGAAACTCCAACTTGCATATTCATTAAAAATCTCTTTGTTTAATGGCGCCCTTACCTCTTGTTGTTATAGCCGAAATTTCATGTTTTGATGTTTTCTTGTTTGCTGGGAATTTTAATTTCCTCTATTTTTGCTCGTAGAGAATAATGATTGGAAAAGGTGTTTCAATTACTCCGAACGAAATTACTCGTTTTATACTACCCCAGCTACTACCTATATTAGTTCAAAGTACAGCGAAATATACTACCACAAAAAAACCTATTGAATCAATGCTTGACGGGTCTAAAAACATTCGCTATTAATAATAGAAAAACATTTGATTGTTTTATCAATGAACATTGATAAGATTTGGTAATGAACATATTTCGAGATTAATATTAGTAGGCTTAGTGATAAACATTTACTACATATAGTGATACACATTTTGAAAATCTTAATATATTTTAACACTTGGTGTTTGGTTAGCCTATTTTCGAGATCCTAATTACATTTTTGAAATTATTTTAGGATGAATATTTACTAGGTGTACTGATGAACATTTTTGAAATGTTTGGTGTCGTAGAAGTGGTTCTTCCACTTTGGGATCATAATATGGTCCTAGGACCATGAGGTAAGAATTGTATAAAGAGATGGGTAGCAAGTTCGTTCAGATCGACCTATTTAATAAACGAGTAAATTTCATGTTAGTCTTGAAAATAATTAAAATTTGCTCAAAATTAAAAAATAGCATGTTTGAAACTAAACAGTCAAATCATGTCGACTTCGGATCGAAATCGATTCAGCACATGTCGGCTTCGTGTTTCTCTCAATAACTTCAGATCAAGCTCGGGTCATGTTATCGCGTCGAATCTTTTTCAACTCTAATAACTTCAGAGAGAGATTCATGTAGATCCCCAACCGATAAACTTTGTCCCATTAACGACAAGAATTGAACACATATTTGTTGTCAAGACCTCGTCTATTTCTTATAAATGTGTTGGCTTTTTTTTTTTAATTGAAGTTTTAACGCATTTCCAATGTGATCATGCACAGCTGTGTTATATATTCAGTCAAAGCATCTTTGTATATATATAGAATTATGTACAAGAGTCATCCATCCATGCTGTAAATAATCACATCAGCAAGATCATGATCCTACTAATTATACTCTTCAACAAGCAAAACAAAATTGGACCTTTGAAATTAAATGTGATTAAAATATACAAAATCAAAGATCGTTACAAAATAGAAAACAAACAGAGGGCCCTATAGAAGTTTATTAATCAAAGTCCAAAGAAACCCGTACGATTAGCTGTACGTTACTTACATCCCATTATTTCTTCTCATTTTAGAAAATAAAATAACTGATCGAATTATTATAAATTTTGAGGATTACGAGCCATGCCAGCACGCCATTAATTCATGGTCATTCTTAGCCAATTTGATTAAATTAGATGCAAAATTTTAATGGGTCGCATCATAAAAATAATTTTCTAATCCTAATTAAAAATAATTTAACAATGTAGGTGATGTTGTTAATTAGATTGTATTTTCAGTACTCGATCAGCCCTATTGATTATCTATATAATGTAGTTAATTTAAGCAAGTTAAGATTAGACCGAGCTGTTGGTGCCATTTTTGTGTTGCCTTTTGTTTTTGTTTCTCAAATTCTTTTCTGAGCGTTTAAGACACTAACAACAAACACAAAAATGGCAGCAAAAATAGACAGCCAACAACAAGGTTCATCATTGTTGAATGATGGGAAGAAGCTTATCACGATCCTTAGCATCGATGGTGGTGGCATCCGCGGACTCATCCCTGCTGTTATTCTTGGTTATCTCGAGGAACAACTTCAGGTAGATATAGATCTCGATTTAGATTAGATATATCCTTTGTTTATGTAGAAAAGCTCACATATCGTACTATTTATAAGGTTTAATTTGCTTGCTTTTTCCTTCATATATAGTTGAGCCTCTTTGAAATTTTTGTTTTGGGGGGGGGGTGTTGTGGGGATGGCCTTGGTTGAAGTTTGTTAGTGTAAACTCATCAAATTTGACCCTTAGCCTATTCCAATAACTAAGGAAATTAAAACCATAAATTTGATTAATTTTATTGCCAAATAGGAATTGTATGTATAATTTTGTAACTAGTAAGTAATTTTGTAACTATTAACTCTAAAAATTTTTCCTTTATTTG
>NCQV01017525.1:0-16417 GCA_002740545.1 Lophocereus schottii | reverse complement strand
ATGTTAACAAGCAAAACATGGCTACATTTACAATCATCACAGTTTCTGAATTAGAAAATGACGTGGATTTGTGTTTATTTTTAAAAATTCTTTTAACTCGCAAGTACACAAGATCAATTACAGACTAGCGAGTATAGGGTGTCAAATCCGCAAGAAACAATAACAATTTAAATTAAGCTTTTTCAATTAAAAAGAATAATTCAACGGAGGAGATCAATTATCAATATAAATTAAAGAATCAAAAGAAAAGCAAATGAATCAAGAAATAGAGAGAAATCAAATTAGAGAAACATCTAAGATTTTGGATTTCACCAATGATACAAATATTGAATTACTAACTCAAATGAGAGTTCAACTAGTCTTTTGTTCAGCCTAAGCTACAAGCATTATGTGTTAAATTAAAAAATAAATTATAATTATAATAAATTACACAATATTACACAATATCATATTATTTATTTTAGATATAGGTGTCGATTCCATGAATTATTTATTTTAACATAACTCATCTAACTTTTAGCATAAATTATTTAATTTTAACCATTGTAATTTTAAGCATAATTACACAATATCATATTAGCCTACAGGGTCTAATATATAATTGAGATAGCAAATTAAACTATTGAAATCAATATGAGTAAACAACAGTAATGAGATGAATTAATAGGTTACTATCAAATCTAAACTCAAAATTATGCAATAAAAGTCAATAAAAGTCACAAAAATAATCTCAAAAGAAATTAGTAGTCAAAATTATTAATAAAGGAGCCATCTTAATCCTAGAAGAGCAACTTAATCGATCATTTAGTGAAAACACCATTAAAGTTGGGCTGACTATACTATCAATATTGGTATATGTCACTTCCTATATCCAAACTTTGATATTCAGTAATATAAAACTATATAATCAAGTGCAAACTTTCTAATTTGATCACAAATGAGGTGAGAAGAGAAGAGAAAAATAGCCAACAAAACTTATGTTCTTTAAACTCCTCACCCAGATGGTCATATCTGACAAAAACTCTCTCTAAAAAATTGAAAGATGAAAGAGGACAGAATGTAAGAATGCTTTGATGAGTGATAGATGATTGGATGATTTTGCACTGGTCGTGACTCCCTTTTATATAGTTCCACACCCCTCTTACAACCCTAAATTTATGAGAAAAATTAATTTAAATTAATTCTTCAGCTGTTACACTGTTGACTTGCAAGAGAAAAGGCTAGTCTTTAACTAAAAATTAATCTTGAGTAGTTAACTTTGACCAGGTTACCTTCTTTTTACTCACAAATGCTCAGTTGCTGGTGTGGTGAGAGCGATAACGGAGTAGCTCAATGTAGCTTGGAGAAATAACAAGCCCAAGCATAAGGACGAGAAGAGAGAAGGAACTAGGTTGGCAAGGCTAGTCTAGGTGCACTATGCAAAGGATCATGCCCAACATGTGACTGAGGGAAGAGGGAGAGAAAGAAATGAACATAGGTTGGTTGGGCATGCACTAAACAAGGCCCATAGGGGGGATACAGAGAGAGTGAGGAGAGGCATTAGGCTGCTGCTAAGCCCTAGACTACTGCAAAAGGACATGCCCATAGAGTTGAGATGGAAATGAAGTAGAGAGAGAGTATGACTAGTGTTTTTGTTTTTAATTTTTGTACGGGTTGGGCCACTCTCTTCTAAGGTCGGCTCATGCATGATATAAAGAGGGAGAGTTGGGCTTTGCTTGCCACTTAGGTTACTATACTAAGTTCAATCCATCTCTATTTGACAAAGTTTAAATCTTATTCCATGCTATCACCATCACCTATAAAACTTTACTAATATGCATTATTATCTATATAGAAATACAACACAAAGACTTGACAGAGGTGCAAAATGAGAGTAAAAATTTCATATATAATATGACTTATCAACCCCCCAACCAAAACTTTGCTGGTTCTCGAGTAAAGAATAATAATAATGCATATATTCATTCAACGCATCAAGTAGAATAGGATTAGGGAAGAAATCAATTCTGTACCAACCGACAACCCATCATTAAACATTTTTAATTTCAACTAAAGTCAATACACCAAGACTCAAGCAAATTAAGCACACAATGAAACCGTGTACCTAACTGGAAGTACAAAACTTTGTCCCACATAATGATAAATCACAACAATATCTTTGAAATCAAGTCCTCAATGCCAAACCAATTTATTAGTCTTTTTTCTTTTGATTTTTTTAGAACTTTTTTCAAAAGTTATTTAGTTCCATGTGTTTTCTTGAGTGGATAAAGATATGAATAAAGATAATACTTAGAAAAGTACTTAGCACACATTCAGGTAATCAAAGATATGAATAGAGATAGAACTTGAACACTGATACTGGAATCAGAACTTAATTGCAATTTCCTTTTATTTCCCAAAAGAAAAAACAAAAAGACAAAAAAAAAAAGAAAACTGTTATGTTGAAGAAAAAGAAAAAAAAAGAGAGAGAAAACAAACAATAAGCAACAAAAAAAGGAGGATGAATAAGTTGATTGGAATTGGCTACGTACATTGATTGTGAATTCGTTCTTTGTCAACTCATTTCCTGCATGATTCATTGGGGTACATTCATTATGTTTTTTACGTTTGGAGCATTAGTGAACTTCATAGTTTCTTGGTGCCTTGTCAGTTGTTCCTTAGTCATTTGGCTAGATAGCTCCACATTGTCCAAATTTATTACTTCACTCCTTTCCCTTAACCCTTTTAGCCTATGCTACAACCCAAGTGAAGTCCACTTAATTGTCTTGTGTACATTGCATTTTTAGTGGAGGAGAATTTAAGAGTCTTGACAAGCCCATGATAGATTGCATCTTTGGAATGAGTCTTGAGTGAACCCATGCTATATTTCAAACACATGAGTGGAAATGATTTACATTTCCTAAAAGGTGATGTTCTACCGGTTCATTTGGCCCAAATCAATTTCATGTACTTGCTTGATGTGCTTTGTGGTTCTTTGAGGGTGATCTAGTTTAATGTCGAGCTTGTGGTCATATATCTCTTTGAAAACAGTCACCTTTCCCTGATTTTAAAATGTTTTGTGCACTACTTATGGTTGCCGTTGATTATCATTCTTGCTTATGATGTGCTATCCGTTGCCTATTTTGAGGAGGTTGTTCTGTTTTGAATCCTAGATGCATCTCCCCTTATTGATTTTCTCCAGTGTTTGCGTGAGGACAAGCAAAGGTTTAAGCATGGGGGAATGATGAATTTCATATTTTCATAGAATTTCATAAGTGTTTGGGAGTCATTTTAGGGCGTTAGTATGCTTAATTATATGATTTATGCCTTTGTTTCTACTATTACACTTGTTTTCATAGTATTTGCAGATTTTTCACTTTGTGAGCCAAGCTATGTGAGTAGAATGAAGATTTAGAGGCCTTGTAGATCAAAGAACATGGCAAAAGAGGCCTAAGACACCCAATACAAACAAACAGCATGCTAGATTCATTTGTGGTTGTTCGTGCTCCATGTGTGTGGCGGCTTTGCAGAATGGATTTCAGTGATAAAAGCCATATTTTACTGTCTCATTAATCATCCTATTCTATTCCACTCTTCAACATTCGTCATCTAATTAGGATTTAGCTTTAGATTAGAGAGAGTTGGGAGCAAGTTAAAGGTAAAGATTTGCAAAGATTCCGGATCAGGTTTGCATATACCTATAAAAGCACGCATCGACTGAGCAATTCCTGTCCCTTCTCTTCTCTTTTCTCTTTAGATTTTTATGCTTTTTAGATTATATTGATTTTTATGTTAAGTTTTGAATTGTTAATCTTAGAATTGAGTTGAATTTATATGATTGAATCAATTCCTGATTTGATCTAAAAGTGCTTCAGATTTATTGGGTTTATTCTATTGAATCTTTAACGTTATTTGATAGTAAGAAACTTGATCAACTTCTTGCTTGTTTTAGACATTTGGCAAAGAATTAAAAGATGAAACTAGATGTTGGAAACTAAGACTCGACTTAAGCATGTGGGATTTTGAGAAAGACTTACTATTTAAGAAACCCCTAAGTTCGATAATCGCGTTCATAATGATCTTAGATTAATAAAAAAGCCTTAAGAAATGGTTGTTGATTAGATTTAAGAACTTTGTTCCACCTTAAAGAGGGGTTTGATAATTTTGATTATCAATTTTGAAATTACCTATCTAAAGAAGTGGTGCTTGATTAATTCTTAAGTTGGAAAATTACTTGATTTGATTAAATTCCTTGATTGTTGACCTATTAGACTAGGTAAGAAGCATGGTTCAATTTTATTCTTAAATTTTGATTCGCTTAGCCTATTTTGAGGGAATATAATCCGATAGCTTGAACTAGTCCCTATGGGAGATGATCTTAGTTTGTTACAATACCACTGTGTGCTTGTAGCCCTATCAGTCTTCCAATTAGTAATTTCTTACCTCTAAGAAAAATCTATCTTTCTCTTATTTAGACCGGTGAGGAGGAATCTTTCTAGTGGCAAGGAAATTCATAATGTGAGACAACGAAGGGAGAGGAACTTGTAATATGCCAAACAGTTGCGCATCTTGAAAATGGTTAGAAAATCCAACTAAGTCATCAATATACTCAGGCTGTGTTCTTTTCATTAGTAAATCCGAATTTACCAACTTCAATATATTTCAACCCACTTCAACCAACTTCAATCCATGTCAATGCACTTCAGCTAAATTCAATCCACTTTCCATTATTTTAATCAACTTCTACCCATCATATAAAAAAATTCAACCCACTTCAAGTAATCTCAATCAACTTCACCCCTTTTCCAATCCATATTTTCCAATGAAAAGAACAAGCCCATTGCAAAGATTCTATATAAGTGGTCAGAAATGAATTTTCAGAGTCCTTCCTATCCTTTATCTCAGCATTAAATTCTTAGAGCAACAAATCCATCTAATGAGCCTTGGTTTGGTGTCATTCTTGGCTAATAAATGTTTCAATGCAGCATGATCAGTACACAATCATTTTTGAGCACAAACCGTATGGACGAAATTTATGAAGTGCAAATACTACAATCAATGACTCTTTTTTAGTAGTGAAATAACTCTTTTGAGCATCAGTCAGATGTATAGTAGCATAACATATGACATGAGGCATTTGATTCACCTTTGACCCAAAACAACCCCAACAACAAATAAGATGCATCACACATAATCTTAAATGGAAGGGAAAAATTAGAGGGTTGCACAATAGGGGCCGAGACTAACAAAGATCGAAGCATTTTTAAAAGCATTCACATGATACTCAGCAAACACAAAAGGAGTATCTTTAGAAAGGAGGTTAGTAAGCGGCCGAACTACTTTACTAACATCCTTAATAAATATTCTATATAAATCAGCAAGGCGACGGAAAGATCTGACTTGCCTCATAGAAGTTGGAACAGACATTAGAAATCAGATCGACCTTAGCTTTATTAACCTCAATTCCTTTTTTAAATATTTTATGACCTAACACAATCCCTTTTTGAACCACGACATGGCTCTTTTTTCAGCTTAAGACAAGATTCACTTCTTCATATCTTTTTAGCACCGTGGATAAATAACAAGACACACATCAAAGAAAGAACCAAACATTAAAAACAATCTATAAACACCTCCATGAAATCATCAATATAATCAGAACATATGATCATTATGTATTTTTGAAATGTGGAATGTGCATTGCACAAATGGCATCCTTCGCTAGGTGAATGTACCTGATGGCCATGTAAAAGTGGTTTCTCTTGGTCCTCAAGATAGATAGGTATTTGCTTGCAACTAGAATATCCATATAAAAAAACAGTAGCAACTTTATCGAGCTAATTTTTGCAAAATTTGATCAATGAAGGGGAGGGAAAAGTAGTCTTTTGTGTTGACAGAATTTAGTTTTCTATAATTGATGTACATCCTACACACTTTGGTCTGTCTTGCAAAAATTAGTTTACCATTAAAGTTATGTCAAATTTCTTAGGGACCACGTGAACATGATTGACCCATTGACTATTAGAAATAGTGTAAATAATGCCTGCATCTAGAAGCTTTACTATCTCTTCCTGAACAACTTCTTTGATATGGGGTTTTAGTCGACATTGCATTTGCCTAAGATATCTAACATTGCCCTCTAAGTGAATTCTGTGCATGCAAATAGTTAGACTACTGCCATTCAAATTACCAACTCGCCATCCAATAACACCCTTATGATTAGACAAGACATGAATAAATTCTATCTCTTGATCACCAAACAAAAGAGAAGATACAATGATAGGTAGAGTCTCTTTAGGGCCTAGAAATACATATTTGAGCGAGTTAGGGAGAGGTTTCAACTCAAGTTTTGATCGAGAGACAACAAAAGGTGGCATAGGACTTGCCTAAGGTGGGAGGGGTTTATAAGTGGACAAGGAAGACTCAAGAAAAGGAATAGAGTTTAGAGTAGAATCGATCTCGTGTATTGTACTTCCTAAGTTGAATAACCCCAAGTCCCCATGGGAAATAAAGGTTCCCAAGGGATCTTTGCTCAGAATAGCAAGTAAGGCTTCTTAAATTATTTTGTCAATCACATCAATAAAGAAACATCATATTCATCTTCAAACACATGTTGAGAAGAAGCTTTAAAAATGTTAAACCTAACCATCATGTTAAGCTTTAAAACTATTAAGCCTATTCCTTTATCATTTGAATCAAGATTCCAGCTGTCCAGCCCCAAGGAGTCCTAACAGGCCTATCAACAAGCTAAAGGGTAATATTATAAGGCTTCAATTCACCTAGTCCCAGCTCTAAGTAAACAAAATAGGGTATCAAATCAACACTAGAACCCAAAGCCAAAAGGACCCTTTCAATTTTGTGATTACCAATATAACATGAAATAGTAGGAATACCAACATCTTTGAACTTAGACGGAGTGTCAAATTTGAAAATCGAGCTCACCTATTCACTTAGAAGAACCTTTTTAGACTTGCCATTTTTAGATTTCCTTTTAAAAGTACACATCTTAAGGAACTTAGCATAAGTAGGGGTCTATTTAATTGCTTCCAAATCAGAGAAGAAAATTGATCTTAACTTGCTTAAAGATCTCTAGAATATCATCTCTTTGCTTCTCTTTCTTAAAGGGAATGGTCCATCCAAAGCTTATGGCTATGGAACGCTTGGCTTATATGTGACAATGGGGACAAACACAACAGGGGAAGAGGATGAGTCATTTTCTTTCTCAATTTCAAGGTCACTCTCAATTGTCTTAGGTCTTTCCTTTTTATCATGTTCCTTTTCATTCACTTTATTATCTATTTTTTTTGTCACTCCTAAGAACCATTATAGTTTTCAGTTGTTCAAATTGTTTGCCTTTAGGTTTATATATAGGATGACTTAGAAGTTTTCCTTCATCTCTTTTACATACAACTGTGGTTAGCTGCCCAAGTTGGTTTCTAATTTCACTATAGATTATGGGTAGGAATCAAAAAACATGTATTTTAGACTTAATTCCTTAGACCTTATAATCAACATTTTCCACAATCGAAGTCAAGGTAGAAAAAGCATAAATTACCTTGTCTATATTGGAGCTCCTAGATGGAACTTGATGAGAAGTATGAAGAGCATATCTCAGATTTTAGAAACCAGAAGGGGTAGGTCTGCTAGACTAGGTTTGAAGATTCTCAACATTTTGAGACCTTTATAAAAAATTAGGACGATTCCTCAAACGATGATTATAAGTCCTAGAATAAGGATTATTGGTTGGAGCAAATCCTTGGACAATATTCACTTGTTCAGTCACACAGTCAGACTTACGAACATAGGGACAATCAACAGAAGCATGCATGAGACTAGCAAAAATCGAACCCGCATCTTGCATAGAAGGGGACATTAGACACTTTGTTCATGCACAAAAATTGATAAAATTTCTTAGTTAAGGCATTAAGTTTACTAAAAAGGTTAATTGAATGTAAAACCTCATAAATTGCCCCTTTAATTTCCAATTGTCTGGACAAATTAGGATGTGAGGAAGTAGCATGCAAATGTAAATTCTCACTCAAATGTTCAAACAATTCCAATGCTTCTTCAGAAGTTTTATACAAAAAGCCTACCACCATAAGATACATAAACCATCTGCCTATTATGCTCATTGAAGCCACAAAGAAACTCTGGACAAGTTGCCACATACGGACACCTCATGGTAATAACAACTTCACAATAACTCTTTTAAACCTTTCCCAACTTTTATACAGCTGTTCATTTTTATTTTGTGAGAAAGTAGTTATAACATGTCTCAAGACAGTTAGTTTATCAATAGAGAAACTTTTTTTGAAGAATTTCTTTTGCATTTGATCCCAAATGGTAATATTTGCCTTAGTGTCTAGCCAAGCTTTAGCTTTAGCTTTCAAATGATAAAGGAAAAAGATGCAAATGAAGAGTATCAGTGGAGATTATTATATAGTAAAATATATCCTTAAAAATGCATCAACATGGTAGAAAGAATTTTCAGACTCTAGCCCATAAAAGGACAGAACCATTTTGATGAGAGAATGCTTAATCTAAAATTGCCTCATAGCATAAAAGGATAGAACCATTTGCATATGGGTACATGTAGGTGAATCATAAGTGACAAAGGGTGAAATACTCCTCAAGTTGTTTAGGTGGGGTTTGTTCTTCATCTATCATTTCCTTAGATTCACATTTCTTAACTCTTATCCTCCGAAGAGATTGTTCAATTTTAAGATTGTATTCTTCAAGATCTAATAATAAAGAACGTCTACCATGCATGAAACCTATAAACAATCAAGAGAATAGCATGAAGTTACCCCCACAATAACCCCCAAATGAAATAGAAAGAAAAGAAAAAAAGAAAAAAAAAAGAAAAATGAAAGAAAGATCCATGGAAAAAAGTAAAAAAATAAAATAAAATAAAATAAAATAAAATAAAATAAAAGAGAATAAATGAAATAAATGGAGGAGGATTGAACAAACTAAAGGGAAATAACTAGAATAAATCAAACAAACAAAATAACAGACATAAAATAGTTAGATTAGAAGAAAATAGGAAGAAAAGAATAAAATGGTTAGATTAGGAGGAAATGGGGAATAAAATAAAAAGTTAAAAAATGAATAATAAGAAGAAAAAAAGAAAAGGATGGGGGTTGAGAAGAAAATGAAAAAAAGATAAAAATAAACAAATAAATAAAAAGAATAACAGAAAAAGAAAATTAAAAATCACTTATCATTCCCCGACAACGGTACCCAAAACTTGATGTAGATTTTGTAGTTAGTTTAAAAAATTCTTTTCACTTGCAACTGCACGAGATCAATTGTAAATTAACGAGTATACAATACCGATCTAAAAGAGGAACCATAACAACTTTATATTTAGCTTTTTCAATTAGAAAGAACAATTCAAGGGAGGAATTCAATTATCAATATAATTTAAAGAAACAAAAGAAAAGCAAATGAATCAAGAAAATAGAGAGAAATCAAATTAAAGAAAGATCTAGGACTTTGAATTTCACCAATGATACAATATTGGATTGGTAACTCAAATGGAGGTTCAATTAGTCTCTTGTTCAACCCAAACTGCAAGCGTTAGGTCTTAAATTAAAAAGATGAATTATAATTATCATAAAGATATATAACTTATCTAGTGTTCATCATGAATTATTCATTTTAGACATAACTCATCTAATTTCTTACATAAATCATTCAATTTTAATAATTATAATTTTAAGCATAATTACACAATATCATATTAACCTAAAAGGTCTAATATGTAATTGAGATAACACATTAAACTATTATATTCAATATGAATAAACAATGGTAACAAGATGCATAAATAGGTTAGTATCAAATATGAACTCAAAATTATGCAATGTAAGAGACAAAAATAACCCCAAAAGAAATTAGTAATCAACATCGTTATTCAAGGATACATCTTAGTCCTAGAAGATCAACTTAGTCGGCCATAGTTACTGCAAATACCATTGAAGTTGGTCTGATCATATTCTCAATATTGGTATATTTCACATCCTTTATCCAAACTTTGATACTCAATTACATAAAACTATATAATTCAGCACAAACTTCCTAATTTGACTCACAAATAAGGCGAGAATAAAAGCAAAAATAGCCAACAAAGGTTATTCCCTTTTAAATCCTCAACCCAAATGATCTTGCCTTACAAAACTCTCCCTAAAAAAATTGAAAGGGGGAAGGTGAGATAGTAGAAAAATGCTTGGATGAGTGGATTATTTTGCATTAGCCTTGACCCCCTTTTATACTAGTTCTACACCCTCTTACGACTCAAAATTTATGAGAAAAATTAATTTAAATTAACTCTTCAGTTGTTATAATGTTGATTTGCATGGGAAAAGGCTAATGTTTAGCTAAAAATTAATCCTTAGTAATTAGCTTTGAATAAGTTAGCTTCTGTGTGCTCACAAATACTCAGTTGCTAGTGTTATCAGGCTAGAACGAGCATGCCCAGCTGGCTTGGAGAAATAACAGGGCCAACCATGAAGATGAGAAGAGAGAAAGAGCTAGGCTAGGTAGAATAATCTGGGCAGGCTGCGCAAAGGAACAAGCCCAACGTGTGAGATGGGCAAGAGGGAGAGAAGGAGTTGAACGAGGGTTGGGTTAGGCATGCACTAAACAAGGCTACACGGAGGATGTAGAAAGAGTGAGAAGGAAAGGCACTGGGTTGCTACTGGGCCGTAAACTACTGGGTAGCGACCTGCTGCAAAAGAACATGCCCATACGGCTAAAAGGGAAGTAAAGAGGACAGAAAGTGAGACTAGTTTTTTTTTTTGGGGGGTTCCGGATTGGCTTGCTTTATTTTATGATAGTTTCATGTGTGAGATAATGAAGGAAAGCTGGACTTTGGTTGTCACTTGGGTAGCTGTACTAAGTTCAATCCATCTCCATTTTGCAAATTTTACATCTTATTCTATGTTGTCGCCATCAATTATAAAAATATAAAAATATGCATTATTATTTACATAGAAATATATCACAAAGACTTGAAAGAGGTGCAAAATGGGAGTAAAAATTTGATATAAGCATTATTTATTAGAAAATCTCCTCCTACCATTCATCACCACTCATCACATTCTTTCAATTATCAGGGTTATTTCTATGCTTTTCATCATTAATTCAATCTCAATATTCTTTCCAATCCCATCATTTCTCACTTACTATCTTTTCAATTACCTCCTATACATTGAATTATTCACCTGCCTGATGCTGCTTACACTCATAAATCATGATTCAACCAAATAATAGCGTAGTATAACAACTAATATGGTTAGTGCGTCATTTTTTTTTTCATTTTCTTCATATGTAATTCTTATGGATTTCTCCCCATATCAATGAAATGAACTCTTAGCTATTCTCTTTTTTTTTTGGGTATTTCTAAAACAGTAGAATGCAATGATGATAATTTTTAATCAACATAGTTTATTTTATCAAATTTCGTATTAATTTGTGAAATCTAGAGTTCTCAAAAGTAAAAACATTGCAAAATGTTACCATTGCTTTATCCCCCAAGTTTGTTCATAATGAAATAATTTACAAATTAAGGCACGATTTAGCTAGAACTTATATACCAATTTTGATGATCCATTTATTGCTCTTCAATCCAAGGTAATTTCTTTGCTTATCCTTATAGTATTGTGCAATTAATGTAGCAGAATATTTAGTATAATCTTACGTTGATTTAATCAATTTTAAATGTAAGTCCATGTATTTCACAATTTGTTGAATACACAACGATTTTCCTTTTCCCTTACGTATTTTATTTTGATAGTGTACATTATGTATTTGTCTATCTATCTATCGGTCTATCTATTTATGAAAAGATAAAGTCAATATGTTCTAATAATATACAACTTTTACTTTTTTCTAATAATTCCTTTGAGGATGATGAAAAAAAATTAGTTACTAACAAATGGGGCCTAACTAGTCAAAATGAAACCATTACAGGTGCGATCAAGTGGTATTTGTCTCACCTTTCATTGAGAAGGTGAAGATTCAAATCTCACTATAGGCATGAGAGGGATATCATTTCCCTTACGCCCTTCTCTCCCCCCATGCCTTCTCCCACAAGAGTATTCCTATGAGCGATGGGGCCCATAGTGGGCAAGCTTATCATTATTTTAAAAATATAGTCAAAATGAAACTTTTGAAAACAATTGCGATCAATTATCTTGAATTTACAAAAAGAAATCAAAAAAGTAAACTATTGCTCAACATTAATCTAGATTCATATAGAGCACCACAAAGTTTTTAGAAGAAGAAAATTTCTTATAAAATATCCAATATTAATCACATATATATGTTGATTCTCTATTGATCTTCATTAGTGAATGAATTATAAGCTTAATTCTCATCCTTGATAGCTCTTTCACTATTTTCACATGTGCCTTAGATATTATTATGCTCAAAAACCCAATGCATTTAGGATGCAAAGAAGCATTGTAACAATTAATGTGGTTAGTGTCTGTCTTTTTTTCTCTTAAGCATTCTTCTATCATGTCTTCGTTTTGCTATGGCATTTTACAATTGTTGTATCTTTATGTTTATTCATATAAAAAATAATTTATAGATTATTTCCCCTCAAAGACTAAGATTTATAATTGTGATAATTCCTATATGCCTAAAATACATTTCTTTTAAAGTTTTTTGTCAAGACATGTATGAATTTTCTTAAGTTATTTTCTAATGCTTGACATTTAATTATTTGGCTACTGTGATCTCCCACTCACTAAATTGTATTTTTTTTAGATTCTTCATGTCATTATATCAATTTTTAAAGTCTTTTTTCATTTCTTCCCTCAATTTTCACAAGTTCAGTTAATTCATTGTCACATTGGAGTAATCGCTTTAAAATTTGGCTCAAACGTATCCAAAATGCAATCTTCTTTTCATTCGTTTTTCATTACAATTCTAAGCTATTGGTTATTTGCTATAACATAATTCATGTTACGAGTTGATAGTCCAATTGCAAGTATTATACTACTTAACAGTCCTATGGTGACACTTGATACATCACCTTTTTTCTTTTGAAATAAAGATTCAGAATATTTCATTGATCAAGCAATAGCATTACATGGACTTTCCCCCATAACATTTGGCAGAATACACAAAGGCCTCCCACCCATCCAAATATTTGTCTCTAACAAATCAAGAGCAAACTTATCCAATTCATGAGATGCCTTATCACAAGTTTTTTCAGCAAAATTAACCTGAAAAGGAACAGGAGTTTATGATAGCAAAATAGCCTTGGAGAAAAGAGCTTGAACAGGTGGCCTTTAATTTATGAATTTGGGTGCCTATGCAATAACAAGTGAATCTGTCTCCAGGATGACTCTTCTTAACCCCATTATTCATGTAATACTGAGACTAAATTTGGATAGATGCACTTCACTTGTTTTTGTGTTTCAACTACCTCTCCTTATGGTCTTAACCATGGGTATAAGTCCCCTTATGACATCCCTAATAACACCCTAACCCTTCTAAAATCTGAGTTAACTAAAGACGCTACAACATTAATTTGAAACACCTAGGATGTGGGTGCCACCAAAGTCCAACTCTAACACTTGATGATGGCATTTCCTCTTCATATTGTTGCGAGGCTTCAATTAGCTCATTATTAGAGTCAACAACTCTTTTAATCATACCCATAACGCTCCACCTTTTATCTTCAAAATTCATTTCTTGTAAGTTGTCCACAACATCCAAAAACAAGTTCATCATCAAACCATGCTGATCATGATTAGGCCTTTCAAAGTAGCTATGGCACCAAGAGCCATATTCCAAAAACTTTCTCAATGCTGCTGATCTAAGGAACACCGTTTTTCTAAAACTCATGGGCATTAGGGCAATCAACAAAAATATGTGTTAGAGTCTCATTATTTTCACCACAGAGAGGATAATAAACAACACATCCACACCTCTTCTAAAAATTGAGATTGACCTTGGTTAGTGGAGAATGATGGTAAGCTTTCCAGCAGAAGAACTTTACTTAGGATTTGAAATTTTGTCCCATCTTCCATCATGGTCTCTCGAACAAGTAGGAAGATTAGAGTCCTTAATCCTCACCCCCAACTTTTGAGCAAAGTGATAGGTTGATCTCAGTGTGAAAGAACCATCCTTTGTATGTTATCAAACAAGATAATCACTTTGATTTTCCTAACCTAAAGGAATATTCACTATCTCTTGAGCCTAACTAAGAGAGAAAATTTGCTAAATTATATCATGTCTCCAACTTCTATGATCAATTAGATTAGCTACTCTTGTATAGTCATCTAAGACCCTAAGAGGCATTACAATACGGTTGCTCAGTGACGAGGGTAACTATTACTCACTTGTAATATAGATCAAATATCAATTACCAATATTCTAATTGGTGCCCGCTATAAGGAGATCCCTTGCTTTTAAAATACTTCGCTATGAATAGTTAGGTTGGTGACCTAGTTCTGCTTACTAGAACGAGCATATAGAGACATATTTTTCCTTAAGGATTGTAACTGCTAGCGAGTTTTGATAATTCCCTGGCGTCGAACACTACTTGGCTAATAATGCAATATTAAAACTATGGAATTTTTATAATCCTAAACAACTTCAATGCTTTAGGGAGCACGTATTGCTCTAATTGAACCATGCCAATCTATGCTCATTAGTTCTTCGTCCGCACCAAAAATCTCTACCCAACCTTCACAAATCATCATAGAGGGCTTCAGGGAATTCAAAACACTGCACAGAATAGATAGGATCGATTGTACCATTGCTTTAAGAAGCATCTCTTTTCTAACGTTAAATAGCATCATTTCCTTCCACACCATGAGTTTGTTATGGACCTAATCTAGGAAGCCTTATAAAATAGACTTTTTAGACATTTCTAAAGTAAGAAGACCCAAATATTGTTGATGAGTCTCAATCACCTTGAAACAAAACCTCTCTGGAGCATCTCACACATGTTATCACTTACTTTATAGCTAAAGGAGACTTCACATTTGTCCATGTTGACCACTTGTCCAGAGCGCATCTAATTTTCATATAGGATCTGTAAACCTATTATGCTTAAGTTTGATTTGCCATAACAAAGAACAAGTTATTTTCTGTAAAGAAAATGTGAGCAATTCTTAGAGCGCCGTTTTCACTTCTTACCCTATAAACTGAACTCTTATTTGCAAAACCAACAATGAGAGATGGTAGACTTCAGCACATAGGAGAAAAAGATAGGGTGAAACAGGGTTTCCTCAATGAAGGCCCCTATGACGAGAAAGTCAACTAGTAGGCTACCTATTAACCAACATAGTAAAGGTCACCAAGGTGGCACATCTCATTACAAGATCAATCCAGCTTTCATTAAACCCCAACACCTAAAGTAAAGATACCCTCCAAAAATAGCCATTCCACTCTATTATAAGCCTTGCTCATAACAAGCTTCCAAGCCACATAAGCCTTCCTGCCCCCATTCTTGGAAATTTATTCTCCTTTTTATGATAGTGAAAGGTTCAAAGGCAAACACAATGTTATCAGTGATCAAACTACCTGGAATAGAGGCACTTTGCATTCCATGGTTTATATTAGGGAAAACACCCTTTAATCTATTAACAATGACCTCAGAAATAAGCTTGTGTGTGGCATTTCAAAGAGATATGAGTCTGAAACCCATAGAGTTGTTTGAGATTTGATTTTTGGATTGAGGCTATAAAGGTCGTGTTTTGATCTTCAGGGTTAACCTTATGATTAAGCACATTCAAAACCATCTCAGTAATGTCACAACCAACTAAATGCCAAAATTTTCGACAAAAGAGTAGGCATATGATTAGCTCCCAGGGCTTTTGTTGGGTTCATCTGTTATACCACAAATAAAACTTCCTCATCGGTATAAGGCTTCTTCAAATGAGCATTCATTTCACTAAAGAACTTTTATTCCACCTAGTTAAACAATAAATCCATATTAGGTTAGAGTGCTAATATAAATAAGTTCTAATGTAACCAAGAAAAACCTACTTAATGTCAGTAACTTTATAGACAGCTTGGCCACTTAAATTAGTAATATAACAAACAACAACAACTCCCAGTGTGGGTCCCGCTTTCGCGGGGTCTGGGGAGATCCAGCTGTAGGCAACCTTACCCCTACTGATATTCCTACCAATAGGGAGGTTGATTCCTAAAGACCCACAAAATAGTTTACGGAAAAACAGTTTTCAAAGGAAAAACATTTTTGGGGAGAAAGGTAATGGTAAGTACATCAGATAATCAAGGAGCGGGGACATACCTCAACAGATCTGGGGCGTCCGAAACCAGCACAGCCTACCCAAGCACGACCTGCAAACAAGTACACAAAAACCTGCCCCACCCCAGCGCATCTACTACAGCTACCTACTGAGCCGGACCCCTACAATCAGGGACTCTAGTCCTATCCCGCCACCGA
>NCQV01017515.1:11823-28608 GCA_002740545.1 Lophocereus schottii | reverse complement strand
TGGAAGTGGGTTCCAAAACGTAGGTCTGATGTTGACATTTCTCTTGTAAGGGATGGCTTGGATGCGGCCAATGCTACACTTAAGTTACAGAACATGGCTGACGATGGTTTGGAGAATACCCAAGCTAACAAGGCAGCAGATTGCCTGGGGAATGTAGAGCAACATCGTTTTGAAAAGGTTAATTCAGAAGGTGATCAATAAGTTTGCTTTGAAGCTAGCAGAACGATTTCCATGACTATAGAAACTACAAAGACTCACCCTACTTATGTTGGCAAATTGACACCCCAGAAAAAGTCTTACAGGGATTGTGTTGTGAGCGATTCTTCTACAAATGGCATTGAGGAGCCGACGTATTCCATTAGCCGTAGGCAACCTATCTCGTCCACTACTGAAAAGATTTCTAATATACTGAAGAACAGATGCAAGGTTCTGCCAAGTAGGACTCCCCCACCCTATGGAAGTGGCTCGAGAAAGCTTAGAGGTAGGCAGACAGTTGGGTGTTTGTGTCGCAGGGGATCCAGCTATCAGAAGGATTACGAGAGGTTTGAGGAAGAAAATGAACAACCAGCCTTGATTATCTTTTCAAGGGTTCATTGAGCTCATGTGGTGAATAAGTTTAGCTTATTAGAGTGGCAGATTAGTATTCACCTATTGCCTATTTTGCTGCTAGTGTTTAGAGCTCTTCGTCTTTTCACTAGTAGCTATAATTTTGCCTTTTAGATTTTTAGCAATTTTTTTGTTTGATACCTAGTGATATTTTTATGGGATTTTTCCAATTAATAGTCGAAAAAAAAAAGTTTAAATGCAGGTCGTTGAAAATTCATTTTCAAATTTGGTGATTCCTATGCACCGTTTCTTATATTAATTTTTTTATTTTGGGACAGAGTTTCATGGACCAAATTTTTACTGAATTTTTGTATGGGAGTTTAAAGAGAAGTGAAATATGCTTGACACTAAAATAAAGAACATAAAAATAAAAGTTAGCGTTTAAGCCATGAGAAATACAAAAATCTGAAACTGACGTACAAAGTGAAAAAGAATTAGTTTCTTTTAAACAAAATAAAATTATCCCACAGATTGTACTTTTAAAATTAAATTAAATTTTAAATATGTAGTCTTAATTGTAGTAGCTTGTGTTATAAAAACATAAATTGTAAACAATTGTATTCATAATAGTTTGTACTGTATGTCTTTAAAAAAACAAATATTTGGAATCAGAGTAGTTCTTGCTTTAAATAACAACAATAACGACAACAACAAAAATAACAACAACAATAATAACAATAATAGTAACAAGAAAAAAATATATTCAATTTATATATTAATTTTAACGGAACATACAATGAGATGATTCATGTTCTTCAAGACAAATGAACCCAGAAAAAGGCAAACTGGAAGAATCACCACATTCGCATTCTCCTTCACAAATGGCACCAAAAAGAAAAAGTTCAAGCCGTCGGCCACTCCTTAACCATCCTCGCTACTCTGCCTTGATCGTATTTTGGCGCCCCCGTAATAGCATTAATTATGGTGAATTCGATTAAGCCAATTCCTGTGAAGAAAAACCTGGTTAATTTTAGAGGATAGAAGAAAGAAAACATAATGTGAATTAGAAATGATTCACAATGAAGTCCGTTACTATTTTACAAAAAATTACAAGCTAAGTGCAGGAGAAAACACTATTTTAATGAGATTAGAAAAATAGAAGAAATGTGGTGGGGGAAACTAGAGAAGAAAAAGATTAATCTCTCTATCAAGAAAGAAATGTGCCAAAGTAAAGTAAATGGCAGAGATTGCTCAAGGATTCGGGTCTAAAACATGAATTCTCAAGACGACTCTAGTAGTCCTCTAGCAGCATTCATATTACCATGGGCTATTCTCGACAGTATGTTCTGTATACAAAGTTAGTCTTTATTTTCCTACAGCGGTATCAGAGCCTACATTATTTGGATTAGTCCTGATTGATAGGTTGATTAAATTTTCATATAATCAATTGCTGTTGAATGAATAGATTGGGTTTTCTGACAATGTGCTTTGACAAAGAACTAATTAATATGAATATCAGGTTGTAGTATGGATGCACAACTATGATGTTTCATTATGATTGTTGGCCGGCCCTAATGTCTTTAGGCCCGATAAGCACTTAAGCCGCTAAAGGCGGTAACCCTAGTTGATCCCAACGACCCAACCTATATAAGGAGGCTTAGGGGTTCAACTAAATAAACTATCACATGCAGAGATCTCCTATTCTCCCCTCTCTCTTTCACAACCTTTCTACCATCTAGCGGCATTCGGGTCTAAAACATGAATTCTCAAGACGACTCTAGTAGCCGTCTAACAGCATTCATATTACCATGGGCTATTTTCGACAGTATATTCCGCATACAAGGTTAGTCCTTATTTTCCTACAATTGTATCAGAGCCTAAATTGTTCGAATTAGTCCTGATTGATAGTTTGATTAATTATCAAAGTTGATTTATTCCAAGGCATGCTTGCATATACGATTGATTGCTTGGTTTTCGTAATTATGCAACTTTAGCATCCTAATAGCATGAATATGTTATTATAACGTCTGCCTTCCCAGAATCGACAAAAAGATTGAGTCTTTATTGATTCAAATTCATGAATGTTTACGTTGTGAAATTAGTATGCTCAGAAAATTAACCAAAAAAAGGAATCGAATTTTCGATTAAGCATGCGTGTCGCATATGCTGTAGACATCAAAGGTTCTGGACCAAAACAAAAAAAACGATTTGTTTAAAGATTAATTTTTGGTTGATTTGTTCGATATTTAATACTACAATTATTAAAGTTTATGAAGACATAATCTATATTCGTGACTATGTGCTGCTCTGTGACATCCCTCAAAATCAAAGCCCCGATGCCACTTGGATGTCAAAACCCCAAAAGAACCGAAACACCAAAACCCTAAATTAATTCTGTACCCAACCCTGAGTTTCTCTCTACATGAGTCTTCAGCCTTTCCGCCAACTACCGCTCCTTGGTGGCTGCGGTAGCGGCAGTTCAGACGAGGCCTCTGTGGCCTTCGTTGGAACCACCAAATTACCCAAATAAATAAAAGATGGGTAATTTTGAGAAAGGGGTAGAAGAGAAAAGGAAACCGAGCCTTACCATCAGCAAACGACCCAGACTGACAGAGCCTGTTCTGGCTTCCTCTTTCCTCCTTTCAACACCGTCACCCCAATCTACGCGTTCCTGACAAAAATGAGTTGAAAATCATCGTAGTGAAGGCGTGTGATCTTCACGCGCCGCTGATTGAGTAGCATGTTGGTGATGTGGAGCACACCATTAAACTCGATTTTTGCGGATCTACACCATGGTGGTGCTTGTTCTCAGCCGAGGGGACATGATCTGTAAGTTATGGGTCTTATATTGAAGGGGAGGGTGACCCAAACCGAAGCTGACTCAACCCAAACCAAACCGACCCGAAATATTACTTAACTCGAAACATGACTCGATCCAAATTTAACCTGATCCGTACTTGAACCGAATGACCCATTAGTCAGGTCTACCCAAACTGTTGTGTAAGACAATCTGACAGAGACTGATCATGAGATAACCTACGTGATATTTTTTTTTTTTCTTTTTAATTTACAGCGGTTGTTATTGAGTGTGTGATCCATCTTATGCTAAGCCACCGTGCGAAGGTCTCATGCAAGCTAAAGACACACTATCAGAGGATAGTGTAATTGTACTTGGGGAACAATAAATCTAAGGCGGTGTTCCCTATTTGATATTGCAGGCAATCCCAAGTAGTGCATAAAGATGCATCAGGTTCTCCATAAGCATAATTTTCACAAACCCATTGTTTAATGCATTTGTGCTACTACATGGACATGGAATAATGTCTTCCCAAGAATAATATGTTCAAAAATCTCCTAGCCTTTTAGCCTATGTTCCTAGCATGAACTGGAGAAGTGATGCAGATTTCCAATTAGCTCTTAATTATTTTATCAAGTGTATTAATTGAAGGAGACATCTAAAGCTTTAATTAGCAATTTAGCACCCTTCTTTAATAGTCGAGGGAATAATTTTTCCCCCCTCTTTATTATAATCAAGTTAAAATTAAAATTCATTCTCTGGCTTTCCAGCTTGACACCATTCCCATTGGATTACACATTGATGCCTTCTTAAAACCATTAATTCAGCACTAATGGGGTTTCCATATGCTATATTTACTCAACTAATTTATCCTGATATTACTTATTATAAGATATCAAAACTCTATCATTACTCTTGAATAGAGTACTTACAATCAATACCACATAGAAAGCCAAGAAGCGCGATGATGTAAATTAATACCACATATGTAAATCTGACAAAGCTGATCAGTACCTAATTATCAATCGAAGCCATCTGATACACCGATACCTCACTAGAATATGAATGTATATAATTTTTTTTTTTTAGTCTTGGATCCTTCATTTCACTGGAGTCGAGCTACTATTGACTCAATTAGGAGTAGAGCTTTTCCATCACTGATTTTCTTCATTTACAAGACTCGAACCCGAGACCTTGTAAAAAAGTGTCAAACCACTTGAATCAACCTGTGTTGATATGAATGCATATAATTTGATTACGATATGTGAACCCAAAGTGGCACGAGTTATAACACATTAGTTACACAAACAACAAATCTAGATAAGATCAAATCTAAAACCAAACCGACCCAAATCTTTTACCAAGCTTTTATAAATCTTACAAAAACTTCGTACGTACGGAAATGCAACTTCAAGTATACATCATAGTTATATCATAAATTACATGGGAATAAAGCTTACATTATAATAATGATATCATAAATGGAAAAGGCAAACTTTGAACATAATAGGTTACATATAGGGTATAGGTAGAAAGAATCGAAGCATAGCAAAGCAAGTTGATTAGGATTTCCGACGTGGGTGAATGAAAGTGGGTGAATGAAAAAGAATAATAAAGGAGAGAGGCTTTTTTACATGCAAGGTGTAAAGAATAAAATAGTGCAACAAAAAAAAAAATAATTAATATTTTGATTTGGATCCCTTGAAAAGAGGTGAACCATTTATTTATTGATGTGGGTGTGTTTAGGGTTCTTTTATTCCTCAACCATTTGTGGTTTTTAGCATCTTTAATCATCATCAAAATGCATGCTCACCTAAGGAATCTCACCCCTCTTTTCTTTAAATTTACTAGTGACAAACAGCAAAACAAGAAAAAACAAAGTTATAAATATCGTACTAGTTATAGCACCATTTTTTCACTGGAATGAGACATACTGAATTTATGTATCATTGTGTCAGGCTCGTACCGTTTTGAATTTCAAAAAGTTAAAAAATTAAAGCACAAAAAATTAAAATTTTAGTGAACTAGGTAGTATTTGACCGAAAATATCGGTACCACTTGGTATTTCATAGTACAGAGCAGTATTGACCAGTACAATACCAAACAATAGTTTTTATCATTTCTTGACCAGTACGGTACACTTCGTCTGTTATAAACATGCATCACAGAAAGCATTAGTGAAAGAATAAAGATGCAAAACAATGGAGAATGTAGAGGTTAGAAGCTATGGGATGGCTACCAAAAGATCCGATCTTCATCGAACTTAAACTGGACTTGATTTGTCTATCGTGTTTCATTCTTCTGCCCTTATTTTCTAAGCAATAGGGTTTTTGCCGTTTATATAAGCCCTGTTGATTAGTGACGGATTTAAAATTTTAACTTTAAAGGCCGAGCTGAGTTGTATTATGTTTAGGCTTCTCGGACTGCAACCATAAATTTAAACTTTCGGTTGAATTAGTTCTTGAACATTAAGGACACATCATTAGAACTGTTATGTCGATCAAACCTGCTCCTAATGTGCTAGATATGTTAGTGCTTGTTATCCGGCTAGAAGTAATAGAAGTAGGCCATGGATGACCCATTCCTCTACACATTTTGGTCTTATAACAACAACGTGTTAATTTACATTTTTTTGAAATGAGAAACTACGACTAACATTTCATTTTTGATAGATTAGTTTTATTTTCTTTGTATTTTTTTGATAGAAATTATGGGTACGTAACAACCAACAACGGTGCATGCATTGCACGTATTCTCCAATTTATACATATAAGTATCTCATAGAAAAGAGTGCAAATTACATTCATAACAAAAGCAGCCTTGAGATTCCATTATCGCATGGAACATGCAAAGACTACATAATCACAATGATCAAACCAACTTACTTTGGCACTATGCAAGGAATCATACGATGGAAATGCAACAGGAAGCAACGTCTGCATGCATTTTGAATGGACATGACTTGTGAGACTATCCAGTAACACATATCCACGCTAATCTTATTCTTCATCCAGCTCTCTATTTTTAGTGCTCATTATAGTGATTCCATAATGTTCAATCACAATTTATAAACATCACCAAACAAGAATGTGATTCCCTCGCATTGGGTTAAAGTTGCAGCCATGATTAGCAGCTACTAGTTAGCCATAAAATAGTTAGAAAGCTCCATCGTCCCTCCAATTAGAATACAATCACAGCAAAATGAGAGTGGATTGCATAATCCGAAAAGCACAGAGACAATTTCAAAGGATGTACCGAGTAATTTCACCTCTACAGCACTTTTGGGTGTTGAATTCAATTCGCATAAATATTCCTAATTGACCAAGAAGACATTGGTACGTTAGACACGCGCCTTTTAAGTGTTTAGTACATCGTACTTCAATAGTAAGTACAGGCACATTGATGTCGGGTGGTCAGGATACTTAATTAGTTAATTAGTGATTGCATGAATATTTTGTGTAGACCTCTTGCTGACTGATTTTCAAGGCGAATTGGGGTGAGTAGAAGAGGGATGTTAGGATGAAGTTGGTACCACATGAACAAGAACTTCGAACCATATAGGCTTAACATGTATTGCAGAGAATGTAGTCTTGAAAAGTCTAGAACTCAACCTATATGATCTCCCCATGGCCATGGTACAAACTGAAAATCATGGAAGGGGATCATCGCTTTCATCTATCACCATTAATTAAACCTAAAACTACTGAGGCATAATTCAGAAACCACATGGAAATATGAAACATTAAAAGCAGCTCAAACCACCAAGTTCAAAGAGCAACATCCTCCCTAGGAATAGCCTTGCAAACCAAGGACTTGTTCATCTCCATAGACAGCTTGAGGCACTCGTCCAAGTCCACCCCATGATCCACAGAAGCAACCCACTTGAAGTTCTGCAGCAGTTGAGCAAGCCACAACTGGACCGTGGCCAACCCCATCACCTTCCCTGGGCAGACCCGCCTGCCTGACCCAAACGGGGCCAGCCGGAGGTCGGAACCCATGATGGCCACATCCTCCTTCACAAAGCGGTCCGGGTTGAATTCATCCGGGTCAGCCCATATCTTCTCATCATGGGTTATTGCCCACATGTTGACCATAGCCACAGTGCCAGCTGGGATGAAGTGGGCCCCGACTTGGGTGTCGTGGATCGCCAACCGAGCCCACGAGAGGAGCGGGCCCGGTGGGTGAACCCTGAGGGTTTCCTTGACTATGGCTTCGAGGTATGGAAGGTTTGGGAGGTCAGAGTCAGAAACTGGCCTTGAGGGTCCCACAACATGGTCAATTTCAGATTGAGCTTTGGCTTGAATATCTGGGTGCAAAACCATCCTGGCTAGAATCCACTCTAGGAGGATTGCAACTGTGTCAGTTCCCCTAAAGATCATTTCCTGAGACAAAGTTAATTAACTGACATCATTGTCAGAAATGATGGATATCAAGGTAAAACATTTTACGACAATAAGGGTGATTATATATGTCTCGAAAAAAACAAACTCTTAAATATTTTGTACTAACTCAAATTAACATATTTTATAATTTAAAATTATCAACTTTTTAATAATTACAACTTATTAAGAGTTATAAAACTTAATATCCATCAATTATGCTAACAAATATAAATTGACACACTAATTGGATCATCTCTATCAGCAAACTCATATCATGTGTAATTTTACAAATGTGGAAGATTATGTATAAACTGATACTTCCACACAATTTATAAATTTGAACGTCCTTCTACTATTTAATCATGATAATATATATTTAAGTGAAAACAAAACACTTAAGTAGTGTCTTGTGACTTCTCATTTTGCTTTACAACAATTATATGCTCCAAGAATAGAGAATTATGAACAGATAAAAGCTAGGACAAGAATCTACGGTGATCAAGGATCCCACTAAATTAGATGCCCTAATCAGATGCCCTAATTAGTACAACTCCATTAAGAGATACCCACTAACTAGATAGATGAATAATCTAAAACCCACATTGAGAAAATACCATTTTCAAACAATATACGTGGATCATTAGTCCAAAAAATTAAGGGCAATATCTAGATGCAGAAAGGAAACTGGTATGACTAGCAAAAAGAGTTACCACTTTCATAAAAGGAAACATAAAAGCACATACCCATTGACACCAATGAGGTAAAAACAGGCAAAACACAAGCAACACAGTCCAAAAAGAGCAACAAAAATGCAAAAATAGCAACAAAGGACACCAAGAAGCATACCCAAAGAACAGCAACCATATCAGAATGATTAAGACCATTCTCCCCACCTTCAAAATCAAGCAGAACATCAACAAAATCCCTAAACCCTTCATCATGAACATCATGATCATCATAAACCCCACCACCATGACATCCTTTCTCTCTCCTCCTCTCCCTATGCTCCTCTATGATCCTCCCCACAAACACATTCACTTTCTTAACAAGCTCCTTGCACCTCCTCCTAACCCCCTGTAAATCCAGCCAACCTAGAAGGGCAAAATGGTCACTCCAATTAAACATCCCAAGTAACTCATACCCTTCTCTCACTAACCCTGCAAGCTCCAACCCTTGTTCTTCCCCAAAATCAAACCTTTTACCAAACACGCTCATCATGATACTATTCAAAGACCCAAAATGCAAAACCCTCCTAATCTCAACAACACCATTTCTCTCCATAAACCCTTTGATCTCCTCCACCATTCCCACCCCAATCTCTCTCCTAACCGACCCGAACCCGGAAACCCTCTTCGGGCAGAATAAATGGGTTGCAGAAACCCGCCTTAGTTTCCTCCAGTACTCACCGTATTGCGCAAACCCCATGGCCCGGTGGAACAATAACTCATAAGCGGACTCCTTTACAGGTCGGTCCGCAAATGCGGAGCTATTGAGAATCTCCCTGGCTGGTTCGGGTCGGCTCGAAATCACGAACCGGGTCGACCCGACTGAGAAGGCCATCAATGCAGAAGCTCTGAACTTTAAAGCCAACTGGGCAAGGACCCGGTGAGGAGTATGGCCAGTGAAGACCCGGCCGAGCCCGGCGAAGGGGAGGCCGACTGGGCCCGGAATGGCGGAGGGTAGAGACAGAAAACGGGGTTTTTTACAGAGAGACCAGGCCAGGCCGCCGGGGTGAACGAGGAGGGAGAAGAGAGAGAGGAAGAAGAGGAGAGAAAGTGAGGTTAGCGAGAGAGGGGAGGTGAAGGAGAGGACAGAGAGTGAGGTTAGTATGGACTCTGATGGAGTCATTTTATTTTATTTTTTCCCGGGGGGGTGTTTGATTTTGTGGGTATGGTGAAAGTAGTAGTGCCGTAGTGGTGCTAGGTTGAAGGTTGATGACAGTGAGGTCGGGAGAAGAAGTGTGTGAGGAAGACGGTTATATAGGGCAGAGAAAGCGAGGGGGTTGATGACTGATGAAGAGAGCTTTGAACAGAATATGGAGGGTCACTGACTCACTGTTATGCTGTTCAATTTGCTTTTGCTAACACTACTATTTTGGAGTTTTATTATGATATTATTAATTTAATTAAACAATTTGATTGAATCATTTGCTATTTGATTTTATAGATTTAGAATTGCTTTTATAATGTTTGGATTAGAAAAAGATAACTAGCTTCTCCTCAAAAAAAAAGAAAAGAAAAAGATAAGTAGCTATTTAACTTCACTTTTGTCTAGTTAGCCACTTTCTCAGTCTCATTAATTCTCTCTTGTCTAAATAATATAGGTATTTAAAGAAACATTATTTATAATATTGTATTTTTCATTATTTTTAGAAGAGATAGAAAATTTTTAATACCAATAACCGTAAAAAGAGACTTCATTTGTGCATTTTCATAAAAAGGGAGGGCCTGAATATGGAATGAGCAAGTAGGTGTTAGTTTTATCCTATCGTCTTAGCTTGATCCTATAAGATTATTTGATACAATTGTTTTTCAAGATTTGATCAGTTAATTAAAATCTAATATTACTTTGGGTCCGTTCTTGCATTAATAAATTATAGTTAGTAAAATGGTAAAATTAATTGAGATAGATTGAAGTGCATTAAAATTGATATTTTTTGTTGCAGTGGGTTGAAATAGGTTAAAGTAGGTTGAAGTTGGTTGAAGTGGGCTAAAGTTTGTATATTTTTTTTTAAGTTGGTTAAAATAATGAGAATATAATTTTAAAGGAGGTGGACTGAAATTGATTGAAGTGGGTTGAATACTTGAAGTTGCTATTTTTTATTGAAGTTAGTCGAAGATGATTGAAATTGATTAAAATTGGTAAATTAAAAAAGATCGACGGAAAGAACAGGCTCTTTATTAGCTTAGACTAGAGATTATAACTAATTACCAGTACACTATTAGATGCTAACATTCAATCAAATGTTGGAGATCATAAAAAGATCATATCCATATATGCCTTTCACCTATTCGTCTTGCTCGTAGAATTAATTGAAATGAATGGCATGGAGTGTTAATGAAAATGAGCACTTTGGCCCTATTCTATTTTACGTTTTTGAGAATTTAATTAAGAACTTATATCTCCTTACAATTTCTTATATCTCCTTATAGCTCGTTACTTCCTCAACATAATCCTTGCATTTCCTTACATCTCATGTAGATTTTCTATAACATTCATTTATTTAATTACATAAATATGTATATTTTTTTAAATATGCTACGAATAAACAAAATTTGTAAATATCTTATGAACACAACATTTACGTAAATATAAAAACATAATATAATGACGTAAATTATATTTGTATTTCGATTTAATGTTGGGCATTAATACTTTAGGAAAAGTAGGATTTTATTTTTTTGTTCAGCTGATATAACGACGTAAATTATATGACGACGTAAATTATATTTGAGTTCATCTAATATAAAGATGGGTGGGTTTCTTTCGGACAAGTAGAAAGTAGTTAGACAAAAGTAATGCTGGACATTAATACTTCTGCGACCTCCTGCCTACCCATTTAAGTTCTTATCTTTTGTTTTTATTTTATTTTTTTGATTTTGGAAGGTAATTTTTAATTTTTGGCTGTTTAATATGATAATACAATTTTCGTATTTTAAGTATTGCTGAATAATGTTTTAAGGGTTTATTTATAAAATTTATTGATAACAATATTGACCATACATTTATATTTAAAATTGTTTACTTAAAATAGGATTTTATTTGAAGAGTTATATTCAATTTTATCCCAAAAAAAGAATTTGTTATACTTTGCTTATTGGATCAGACTAATGTAGATATAAAAAATACCTCAAGTATACAAAATTTTATTGAGAAAATTTATGGGGTTTAATATATTTTATTATTGAGTAATTAACTTAGTTAATGGTTTATTTTCAATAAGTTTGTTATTTTAATATCATTGTTTCTCATCCAAAACGTTCATTGTAAAAAAGACATATTTCGTTTTAATTATATTAAGAAGCATTTTGTTTACTGATGGTATCAAATTTTAGTTGTAAATATAGCTAATATATCATAATTGTCGCAAATTATACTATACAACTCTTTAATAATTCAACAACTCTTTACATCTATTCTTACAGTTCCTTACATCTTCTTACAACTTCTTACAGCTCATTGCAGCCCTTTATAACTTCTTATCACTCCTTACATTTTCTTACAGCTTACAATTGTATCTTATCGCGAAATAGAACATGCCCTTTAAAGCTTAAGTGAGTTATGAAATTAGAAACATGAGTACATAGCTTATTTTCTATATGTTCTCGATGTGACTAATTTAAAGAACACAACACGTTTAAGTTGACCGATATAACATTAGATTTTTTTATTTTTGTATGATTGGATTTTCTGCATGGTTTTATTCTTAAAATGTGTGTGTTCTGTATTTCTAAGATTGCAAAAAGAAAAGGACAAAATATTAAATAAAAATGTGATGGTTGTGTTCATTTTGTCTCAAAAATTGATAAAAATAAATGCAAAAGGAAGGGGAAAGGGCTCTGGGCGTTGGACAGAGAGAATGAGTGGTGCTCTCAACACCCAATGGCCTCCGTAATTCTTTTGTGGTGTTTAATTAGTAGCCGATAGGGGATCAATTTTCGCAGGTGAGCAGTCACTTTTATTGAGTGAGCATCCTTTTTTTTATTTTTTATTTATGCACGGTGCACTCATTTTATAAATGGCTCCGATTGGTGATTAACTGCAGGCTACTGTAGCCTCCCAATAGCATAGGAGGAAGGTTGACTTATATCAACTTATTTAATAAATGGGTTCATTTTGTATTAGTTTTAAAAACAATATAAATTTATGCAAAATTAAAAATAATATGCACGATCAAGTTGTGTTAACATACGATCGAAATCAGTTCGGTTCATGTCGAATTTACATTTGTTTCAATAATTTAGGTTGGGCTTGGATCATGCCATGATGTCGGGTCAGACTTTTAGAGCTATACCTCATCTAGCTTGCAATTTTATTTCTCAACTTTGATACTTCAAAAAAGAGCAATACAAAACATATTTTTTACTAGGTAAATTTGTAATGCACAATATAATGTAAAGAGAAATGAACCCTATTTTCTTGGAGCGAAAATAGTGTTTTCTATCCTTGGAAAACCTGAAGGTGTTACCAAAAAAAAACAAAAAGCCAGAAATTCAAAGGAGCCTAGAAAATATTGAAGTTAATTGAACTCAAATCTAATTTTGATTTTACGTAGCTGTCTTTTTTCGAATTATTAGTTGGGCATTAACCTTAAAAATAAATAAAAATATTAAAAGACAACCGGCTACTAGATATTAGTTTGGAACATATCCGCTGACACAAAAAACAGATATGAGAGACTTCCAAACTCAAGCAAAGCAATAATGGATAGTTTTATGTTCAGCTGGCTTCAAGCGACACAATTTGCTCGTTAGAATCATAATGCTTGATTTTTTTTTAAAAAAAAATATGGGAGCTATTTCCTGAAGCTCTTTATAATCATCTTTATGATAGGAGTCTTGTCACCAATAACTAAAATGCCGAGTAAAGAACAAAATATTGGCATAATTATATTGTGTTGAACATTGTATAATTTCATCCAAATGTTTGCAACTCTAAGTGATACAATGGCTAACACAAATCGATTTTACTCAAATCAACAAACATTGTAACAATCTCCAATGTCGGGTTGTATGATGGCAAATACAAATAAGCAATGAATGAATGTAGGTATGCAATAGGTTATACAATTTCATCATCGACACACAACCATCAAATTTATATATGTAACTTTTTGTTGGTAATGGAACGTATTACTTAGAGTCTGTTCTTTTCGTTGATAAATATGGATTGGTAAATTGATGAAGTTGATAAAAACTGGTAAAAGCTGGTACTTTTTTTGAAATGATTGGTAGAGTTGGCCAAGGTTGAGAAAGATCAAAAGAAATTAGTGAAAGTTGGTAGAATTAAGTTGAAGGACGTTGGTAAGAAATATAAATGAGTGGAGATTTCTTTCTAAAAAATTTTGAAAAAGATTGGTAGAAGGTCCTAATCTTTTTGTGGGTCAATTCTAAAATACTAATCTCAACCTACTGCAACCCGGCCACTTCAACTCACTTCAACCTACTTCAACCTACTTCGATCCACTTTAACTCACTCCCACTATTTTAATCAAGTTCAATTTATCACCTAAAAAATCAACCCATTTCAACCCATTTCAACCTACTTCAACCCACTTCAACCCATCTCAACCCACTTCAACCTACCTCAATCCACTTCACTCTTTTACCCACTCCAATTTACCTAAAAAAAAACATGCCCGAAGTTGGTAGAATTTGATCCAAGTTGATTGAAGTTGGAAAAGATTAGAATTTTTCTGTCTGAATTGGTATAAATTAGTTGAAGTTGACAAAATGAAATTTATTAATGAAAAGAACAGGCTCATACTTGCAAATGTTTCTCATAAAACCAAAGTTTAATAATGCATTACAATGATATTTAATTCTTCTGTTACATTTTTTTTTTTTTTACATGGATGTAAAGTTAACTAGTATTACAAAATTTTAAAGTTATTCCACACAAGATGCTCTAAAATACTTTAACCTGCTTCCAACTTACTTTTACTTACTTCAACTTACTTCACTCTGCTTCAATATACTTAAAAAAGATTGGTAGAAGTTAATAGATTTGATCCTGCTAACCGATGATCAACACCTTTCAACCATTAACTGCTCCACAAAATGTTGAAATCAACTAGTTGCAAAGTGAACAGGGAAGAGAAGTATGCTCACACTAGGAAAACAAATATGCCAAAAGTTCAAGAAAATTAAGTCATTGTTAAAAAGGTTTTAAAGAGTTTATCAAAGATTGGCCACCCCTAATTTCAGCTCATCACAGACTTCTGTCAAAAAGCCTCAAGAATTATTCATATTCTTGACAAGCTAGTGTTGTATGTGTTCTGATATTAAATCTTCCTGTACTGCATAGAAAGCGTTCATGACTTGAGGTCTATGAGTTCTCACAGAAAGCGAGTCCTGGGAGAACACTGCAAAGACTTCAAGCAGATCAGGCTAGGAGTCCAATAAAGTTAACTATATATACTCAACCCTTATTTAAGTCCGAACTCAACTTTCATTTTGTTTAAAATTACATTCTTTTGAATTTATTATAAAATTTATCATCAACATTTAGTAATTTTTAATATCAGTAACTTTCAGTATCATTCAACATAATTTAATATAATTTAATAATTTTTAATATTGCGAAGTATTAGGAAACTCCACAAGTTCAGGCATGATTGATTATTGCAATCCTTGATTGTATCATGTAATCTTGTATATTTTCCATATATGCTTTCTACCATACCTTGTCATTGTACGCTTTCCATATATGTTCTGTACCATATCTTTTGCTATTAAATAAAAAGCAGCACTAGGCTATGGGAGGGCCGTGAGAAACAATTCTCCCCAACTCACAATTCTTTGTAGTATCAGAGCTTTGCGCTCAAATCTGATAAGACGCTTGATCCTTCTTCAAACCTGTAGCACTCAACATCATGGCCGAACAAAACGCTATTTCATTCAAGGTTGATCTAAACGATCCTCAATCACCATTTTACCTTTCAAGCTCAGATAGTCCTGGAAACATCATCTGCCCAATTAGTCTTGATGGTGAAAATTATGCTAATTGGAGTCGATTGGTAATTAATGCTTTAAAATCAAAAAATAAATTACCTTTTGTCGATGGAAGCCTGACCAAGCCAAAGAGTTCTTCCCTAGAAGTTCATGCCTGGGAGAGGTGCAACGCCATGGTTGTCGTGTGGCTATATAATATCATAAACAAAAATCATCATGGCTCGGTTACTTATACCGAAACTGCGAGTGAAATCTAGAAAGATACTCTCAAGGTAATGAAATCCGAGTTCATCAATTAAGAAGAGAAATGACTTTCACAAATCAAGGATTTATGAGCATAACCGAATATTTTATGAAACTGAAAAGCTTATGGGACGAACTTGACGCCTACTTACACCTGCCTAATTGCAAATGCACGAAGGCGTTTAACTTGTTCAAATACTAAGAAGCTGAAAGAACTCACCAATTTCTGATAGGGCTTGACTCATCTCAATTTGGAGTTGTTAGATCCAACATCCTAAGCATGGAGCCTCTTCCCAATCTAAACAAGGTATACTCCATGATACTCAAGGAGAAAAGACAACAGAGTATGACTTGAAGCAGGGAGGTCAGAACCACCGTGGAAGGAGCAGCTTTCAAAGCGATTTGTGGCAGATCCAAAACTGAAAATCGTCCCAAATGTGCCCACTATCAGAAAACAAGACACGAAAGGAGTCAATGCTTTGAACTTGTTGGTTTTCCTCCAAATTGGCAAAGTAGACGGCAAAATCGAGCAAACCCAGGTCAGATTCAAAGCTAGAATCGCAGCAGCACCTTCACTGGTGCGGACAGTGAAGGTGGTCGGCAAGTTTGGATGGCTGAACAGGAGCCTAAGGTCACAGGGATGGCTCAGAATGTGGCCGTCTATGCAGGACATGGGGAGACTCAACCGGTTCTGTCGAGAACACTCAACGACTCTTCAAGTGAAGGTTTGGAAAAGTATGGAGGGTTTACTCCAGCTCAGGTGGAAGCCCTTTTTACCCTGTTTGAGGAGAGAGAAAATAAGGAGAAGATGAGTGGTAAGTATTATGGGCCTATAGAATGCGTTCTTGATTCAGGAGCATCTCATCATATGACTTTCAACCGTGATATCTTCTCTAATATTTCTAAATTACCTATTGTGGTATGTGTGACTATACCAAATGGTAAAGAAGAAATTGTCACAAAAGGGGGGAACGGTAAATTTAGGAAATGGGCTTGTCGTGCAAAACGTGTTACATATACCGTCCTTCACCTGTAACCTTATATCAGTGCATCAGTTGGCCAATGACAGAAACTGTATTATTATTTATGGTGCTCGATGTTGTCTTATTAAGGATCTCACCTCGAAGACGCTGATTGGAGCAAC
>NCQV01017504.1:14476-27002 GCA_002740545.1 Lophocereus schottii | reverse complement strand
TATGAATTCACAACTTGCTTTCAAAATGAAATGAAATAAATGGATTAAACTAAACACCAATTCTTATTACATTTTAATTCAATCAGGTTTTAAGCATAAGATTATCCTATGACCACCCAATTCACAAACCCGTAATTGATTACAAAATCAAGTCTAATCTTTAATACCAATCTTCATCTTTACTTCAATCGAGTATCTAACATACATGCAAGAAATGGACCAGGAATCTACAATAGCAATTGAGAAATCTAGGATTAAATTAAAATAACCAACAAGGATTCAAGCATTTCAAAGTTCAAACTAGCAAATGTAACAACATCAACTTGGTCCAGTAACCCAAAGATTAAGGAAATTACTCACATATGTTTGAAATTAACAAAATAAATCTCTAAAAACATAATCTAAACTATCAGATGAAGAAAAAAAGGAGGAGGAAAAGAAAAGCGTATTCTTCTAGCTGCTTTGTTTGATGATGTTGCATTCCACTCATGATAGCCTTTGAACTCCGCTTGATCTTCAACTCTACTTATTTAACTCTCTCGAATGTGGGGTGGTAGATGGGTAGATGACGATGGATTAATATGATGCTAGAGAAGATTGAAACCAAGCTTTTATTGCAAAAATTCAAGCATCCAATCGTAATGAACGTGCAAAAACCGAATAGATGCAAAGAAAATAGGACACTCTAGAGGATAGAGGCTACCATAGACAGCCTATACAAACCACTACAGTCCATGGTCTCTAGCATGGCTGGCCGTAGTGGCCTCTGCCTCGCTTGACTTTTTCCATTCTTCTTATTACCTCATCTCAAAAACATATGAACCATGGTACTGATCATGATACGCCCGTGTCGGCTGTCTTTAGGCCTCTTTTCCTTATTGGGCTCACAAAGTCGAAATTTGCACGAACTTAAGAAATATGCAAAATCCAAGCATCATAGTAAAAATAGCAGCATAAATCACACAATTAAACATATTAATCTCCTAAAATGACTCCCAAACACTCAAATAATTCATGCATATATGACATTCATCAAGTGCCATAACTGTCATCCTATAAGACTTACAAATCTTACGCGAAAATACCAGTCAATAGTATAATTTGTCCCAACCATAATAAAATGCTTATTGCTTCGTCTTTTCATTTGCTTTTGTCCTTTACTAGTAGTAGCCGCATATTAGAAGCAAATATGGGTCCTTCCAAATTGTTAATGTTTGTGAGAAACACATGAGACAAGTCGTCTTCCTAAACTACATTGCTTGTGCCAATAGCTCCATACTCTCAGCCAACTTCATGTCAGATTGGCCTTGGTACTTAAATCATCTTTTTGATGATAGATCTCACGTTCTCCCTCCTTAACCCATGAGGTGTTATCTGCCCTCATTGTTATACTTGGAGTAGTGGTAGTTTTTGCCAACTCTCATGGAACTTGTGGATCAATGCGACGAACACGTACAGTCATCCAACTCATGGTTTTAAACTTAAAGTTTGAGGACAAACTGTTCCTAGATAGAGCAAAGTCTAAGAACTCCAACATAGGTGGAGCCAATGCACTTTCTTACTTTTCTATAAGAAATGCAAAGTTGAAGAAGTTGTTTGCCCCACAAAAGTTAGGTTCATCTACATAGGCTAGAAATTGTTCAGAGGAAGAATCAACCTTACTCTCCACACATGGCATAATATATAGTGCAAGGGAGAAAATTGAAGCCTCAAGTATGACCTAGATTCTAAATCCTTGCCTTGACGATCATAATGCGAAGCCTTTTAGATCAACCAGTTACATTTTCCCACCCATCTTGATGCAACTAGAAAATTGACAATGCTTCTTCATCGGGGAAGCATCGCTTTGCTCCCCTTATCATTTGTTCCCTTTATCTCAATTGTTTTGAAGACAAGAGTATTGTTTTAGGGTCATCAAACTCCATAATTAACATTTCTCATATTTAGATCGAACTCTTCAATTTGAAACTCATCGAAATTAAAAAAAATGGTGGGTACTTGGTACCCATTAGAGCACCTAAAATGAATTGAAGACTTGATCAAAAGCTCAGGAGATAAGAAGATGAGACACTACAATGATCTGGAGTAGGGCATCACAAGCTAATAAAATCGAGTGAGAGGAACCTAGAAATCCTAATAAGAGAAACATAATGATAAAAGAAAATAGAAAAAGCTACAAATGAAATCTAAACACTTGATGGGAGACGTATCAGAATCGACGAAAGCCAAGGCTAGACATCGTCTACTCCAATTAAGTGGTTAAAATTTTCGCGATGTGAATAAGTCTTATTCTAAAGAGAAACGTTTATAGTGAAGATAAAAAAATAAAATAATTAGTTGAGGGGATGTTATTCTCTATCCTTGATCCCCTCAAAAAAAAAAAGAAAAAACTGAGGAATGTAATTTTTGGGGATTTTTATCCAAGATATTTTCTGCAATTCACAGTCCACAAACCAGTCTACAGCAGTGCACCAGTTCTATTTCACCGTCCTCGTGAGCTATTTCACTGGCACATTCTTCTAAAGCCCTCACCCCAAAGTCCCAATACAACAAGCAAAGGCACAGCAAAACCCCCAACTGGCGACGTGCAAAACCCATTCCCAGGTACTTTCTTGAAGCGAGAATAATAATGGCTGCTTCAGCATTCTCAAGCAGCTGGTCATGGCGGAAAACTAAGCCACCCGCCACCATTGCCCTCGCTTCCTCCTCCCCTTCTCCGTCTCCATCTCCATCTCAATCTCAATCTCCATCTCCATCTCCTTCGACTGATTCTAAGACCTACAAGAGAGTCGTCAATGTTCCTAAGTTGTCAACCGATGAACCTCGCTTGCTTCTACCGGAGAAGAAGGCGTTGTTGAGTACTCCGGAGCGAGTTAAGTGGAAGGAGAGAGTGAGATTGGGGGCTCAAATTGAGAGTGAAAAGAGGAATCGGAGCTTGAAATCGTTGTTTGGGAGACGGTCTTTGTGGAGGAGGATCTTTTCTGCTTCCAAGAAAGTTCGGAGTATCATTTTGCTTAATGTCATCACTGTTGTCTATGGTTGGTACTGTCCTTCATCCATTAATGTTCTTTGCGTGTATACTGAATGATTTCATGCGTAGAACTCAAATGAGCTCGGGCATGTCGATTTCTGCTTGGAATTTGGTAGACCCAATGCGGGTTTCAGTTTGTAGTTCAGTTAATTTTAAAAATGTTTGAGTTCAAGAGAAAGGGCTTGTTTTGAACGCCAATGCATAATAAATTGTACTGCAAATATTCAAAGCTAGCATGCAAGTTTTGTCCTCCAAGTCGAGCTAATTTGAGCTCAGCTTCGATCTCAGTTGGGAGTATGAACTTGTACTTTGGAGATTTTCAAAGCGTTAATTGACTTGTTTTAGTCTGAGTAGCTCAATCTTGATTGAATGGTTGATTGCTAAGTTTCATCAGGGAAACGTTCTGGCTTTCTTGCTGGAAAATAACCGACCAGTTATGCGATCCTTTTTCTGAGAAAGAAGATTGCATTTCAACCGGATCCTTATTTGGGTGTCTTTTATGTAGCACCCCTGTCAGATTATGTAGCAGGATTTCTGCTAGTGAGAGGCAGTTATTTTAAACAATGGACATTGCATCTGTCGTGAACCCTTTTTCCTCGCTCCAAGCGAGTTGAATAGGACATTATTAGAAAATAGGTCTAATCAACTTAGTTCATTAAGATTGTTACTGAACTGTATCCAAGAAATCTGACCTATGTTAATTTAGGTTGGTTACTAGATTGTGAGCTTTATGATGATAGGAGAAGAGAACTAGGTTAGGGTAGTTTGAAGTTGGAAACTGGTTATTTTCAGGCTTTGTCCAGTAACATGCATGAAGGCTTGAAAGATATCAGGAAAAAAAAGGATCCCTTAATGTCTCTGTGTAGGGAAGACAGCCCAGAATCTATGGATACCGTCATCATTTATGCGTCCGTTAGTGGCAGTCTAAAATATGATTCTATGAATAGGAAATCAAAAGTGAAAAGGAAGAGTGGATTTTGATATGGAGGGGGAGAAAAGGAAAAACATGGAGTAATTAGTGTCCTTGATTAGTTTTGATGGCATTGTAGTGACATTGCTCTTTTTCCAATTTTCTACGCTTTCTAACTATCCTAGTGGCACTATTGTTGCCTATATAAATTTGTCACGTCCTTGCCACTTGATCTTGTCACTCTTTATCTTCCTGTTGATGCAACAGATAAGATAATTAGGCTGTAGTCACACTATGATAGTGTGCCATATCCTGACTAGCTCATGGTACGCGGTATGAGAATGTATTTCCAATTGCAGCTTCTATGAGAAAATAGGACAAATGACACTCCCATTGGTTGTTGGCTGAATTCATGGTGTTTTGTTGTAATTAGTAAATGTGGATCATTAGCTACATTTTCAGAATAGTAGCTTTTTCCCGTGGCAGGTCACATATCATATCAAAACCTTACCCCTTTGCTTTCATGAGAGCCTGATGCCTCACCTAGGGTTGGGTAATTGCCACTACAGTTTCAAAGGGGCTGTTTTCTGTAGACCTTTGTTGGAAATGCATCAATCATGTGTCACCTTAACAATTAAGTATCACGTAAAACTTTGATTAGCCATTTTGTTGTAACCCATCCTAATCCAAGGCAGGAAAAAATGCCAATATTGACTCTTTCAGCTCTCCCGGGGATGGAGAAATAATCTACTGTGGATGTACCTACCTTTTTCAGCTTCAGTACTTGCGAATGCGTGGCGTTCATCAAGACATCAATTGATTATTTGTTCTTGCAGCAAGTAACATTCCGGTTTTGAAAGAGGTGGAAGCAATGATGGACCCTGCCGCTTTTACTGCTGTGAGGTTTGCTGTCTCAGCTGTTCCATTTCTTCCAAGTGTGCTTCGGGCTAGAAATGACACGCATACTTGGAAGGCTGGGACAGAGCTGGGTTTGTGGGTCAGTTTCGGCTACATTTTCCAGGCCCTTGCTTTGCTTACATCTGATGCTGGGCGTGCATCTTTTATGTCAATGCTTACCGTAAGCTCCAATGTTTTGTGTTGATGTTCGCTTATTTTTGGCTGCAACACAAGTGTTTGAGTACTCAGTGCCCCTTTTTCATCCATTTTTTAGGTGATCGTGGTTCCTGTGCTTGATGGGATGTTTGGAGCAGTGGTTCCACCTCTTACTTGGTTTGGAGCTGTCTTGTCTGTTGCTGGGGTCGCTATGCTTGAATCCAGTGGATCTCCGCCTTGTGTAAGAATCTTTTGCTTAGCAATTCTTTCTGTTTTTGTCATGTTTGTATGCATTTGAAACGGGAAAGAAAGTGATTAGTGCAGTTCTGGAGGGCATTCATGTATGTTTTCTTTTCTTACTTAGAAAACTGTGATTGTCTCAGGTTGGAGATTTGTTCAACTTTTTAAGTGCAATATTTTTCGGCATTCACATGCTGAGAACTGAAAGAATTTCTAGAGCTACGACGAAGGAGAACTTCATGCCACTACTTGGTTATGAGGTAGGATTTTTGGAAGATCCATCAATGCAAAATTAAAGATAGACAATCAGGATCTTAGAAATTTGTTTGTTGGATTCAGAAAAGCTTTAACATGCTACTTTACAATTTCAATTGTTGCTTTTTCTTACATAGTCCTGAGCATTTACAAGGTGTTCATCCAGGTCTGTGTTGTTGCAATCTTATCAATTATTTGGTATATCCTTGGGGTTCTTTTTACTGGAAATCGAGGTATGGATCTACAGAGCTGGACATGGGAAATGTTTTGGACTTCGTTGCTTTCATTTCCATGGATACCAGCAGTATATACAGGGGTATTCTCAACGGGCTTATGCTTATGGTTCGAGGTATTTCTTTCAACTGCGATCTATTGGACTTTCTCTCCCCTCACCCCCCAATGTTTTGATATTGATTTATGACACTGGATTGATCGCTTCACTGTTTACCCCTCAGCTCCCGAAGTTCGCTCCCAAAAGTCCTTCAATTTTGGATGCAAATGCACCTTAAATCTGAATCGTGATTGTGATTGTATGGTTACAGTGAAGATGTCACTTTTCTTTTTGCCATTGCATTGTTTTGTTCACAATGTTTGGGTGGCTAGTGGCTACTTGACCTATTGTGTCATGTTGTGATCATGGATTCAAAATGTGGCCGAACCGCAGCGAAACGACCGTATTGAAAAGGTTTTGGGATTTGGCGAACCGCGTTTTCATGCCGCAATCGCTGCGATATGGAACTCGGTTGCCGTATTAGAGCAATTTTGCTATACCACTATCGAAGCCGAAATCACGACCGAAACCGCATTTTGAATCCTCGGTTGAGATATTGTTGGCCTATGAGTCAATAGCTTGTGAAGATAATGGAGGAATTTTAACAATGCTAAGGAATGCTGAAAATAATTGAGCACTTGAAAGAAAATCCATATATCCTAATTTTTGATTCAATTCTTTGTGTCTACTACTGGAGACCATTGATTATGCTACTATTGCACCCAAATTTAGTCTTCTTCTAATGCTTCATATGTTAAAAAAGCCCCCTTGAGGCACGCTTAGGCGTGCAGCTATCACGTCAGCGCCTCTGAGGAGATGAGGTGCGCTTCAAGGATGAAGACTACATCTTCCCCCTTTTTCTCCTTTGCCTTTGCCTTTTTTCTTCTTTTCTTTCCTTAGTAGCTAAAAGGTGACTGATGCGTGTACGATAAGTATGTGCATTGGGGAATTAGGATGATAAGTTAACATATCTTACGGTTATTTGCAGTGTTAGTCGTAATATTGATGCCTGACTATTTTTTTGATGCATTTATCTAACTTACTTCTGGAAAATCTGTTTTGCGAAATGTGAGACTTTTAAAAATTTTTGCGTAGAAGTGTGCCTCGCATCCATGATTCGTGTGCCTTCGCTTCGCGCCCTGCGCCTTGCACATTGGTCCTTTTCTTTTCCGCGTTTAGGAAGATTTGGCTTATAGTTTACAGTTTCTTACAGTTTCGTACATTTCCTTACATCTCCTTGCATCTACTTACATCTTCGTAAATCTCTTTATATATAATTGTTTTTATAACATTCAACTTATCATCTATTTTATTCTCATATTTGTATAGAAATATGTATATACTTTTATATACTACCAGTATGAAAAACCTTATAGCTTTTTTATGAATATAATATATTTGTGTAAGCATAAAAACAGAATTTAATGATCTAAATTTATATTTGAACTTTGACATGAAGTATATATGCTATTTTAGAGAAAATAAGTCACTATGTTATAGAATTGTAATACAAAAATCCCATTTATATAAGAGTTTTGACGTTAATCATGTATGAGAATAGTCAAAAGGTAAGTGACGAAAGCATTTCAGTTATTTGATCTATGCTTTATCCATGACAACTTGATTGCTATCATTGTACAATTGAATATTAGATTGAATTTAATTCCAAAATGCTTAATTGAAATAGGATTTCATTTTTGGGGTTCTATTCAATTTTGATGAGAAAAATTATTATTTTTTAATGTGCTTATAGGGATGTGAACTTAATGTTAATATCAAAAAATATCTCAAGTGCGGAACTTATTTACTTCTACATATTTGTCGGCTTTAATCTTATTGATATTTAATTTAATTGTTTAAAGGTTTATTTTCATTAGTTATGTTATTTCAATATTATTTTTTATTATTCAAAACGATTATTTTGGAAAAATAAATTTTTTTGGTGTAATGTTAACATATAATTTGTTTACTGATGTTACAAAATTTATTTCATAGATATCAGTGATCCATGTGATTTTTTTGCATGAAATAATTTTTTCGTAATTCAAAAAAGTATATTATATAACTTTTCAATAATTCAACAGCTCCTTACAGTTTCTTACAGTTTCTTACATCTTCTTATAGCTCCTTACATTTTCTTATAGCTTAGAACTATATCTTATTGCGAAAAAGAACAGGCCTATTGTGATCCGATGCGCCTCGTGCCTTTTTAACTCAATACTAACATCACCGTGAATGGCACCATGGCATGGATCCAAGATGTGGCCCTTCCCCAGCTAAACAACCAATCGGAAAGGTTTGCGAGTAAACCGAACCACATTTTGGCCCGTGACAGCTGCGATATGTAATGCGATTGCTGAATTGGAGTGATTTTGCATACCGCAATCAGAACTATGATCACAACCGAATCCGCATTCTGAATCCTTGCTATTACGACCTTCCTATAGGGAAAGCCATACGAGAATACTAGAATTGTCCTACTAATGACGAGCATATATTGTATGAAGAACTAGAGTCTTATTTTATGTGAGCTCCCACTACTTGGGTGGATAAGATTGCCTTTATCATGCCTATACTGAGGTTCGTAAACTCTGAGATCCCCATTTCATTTGTAGCCACGAAGAAGGTCCTAATCAAACATACAAAGGTGGACTACTAGTCTGTTTATGTTATGTTTCTCTTTATAGGAAGATTATTCTATATCTACATTTAAGGAGCTCTAATGGAACCTTGCTCCCATTGAGACGGCAAAACCAAGTCCTACCAAGAGTATGAGTTATTGTTGCACGCATATGCTACGAGGTTCTGGGTTATCCAAGCCCATATGTACTATCGCTGGGCAACTCTATGCGCACAGTCTAATGCGAGGAAAGATGCAATCACGCATCTCCTAGGTTTCAGTCCCTAGTAACTCTAGGTCTTTCATGGTTCTCTTCCCATATTCCCTTCTATTTTCTTGTCCTGATTTGTGTGGAACTTTAACTTAAGTGTCAGACAGGACCTCCTAGGGAGACCCTTACCACCTTTAAGTTTAAGTTTTTTTTCCTCTGCATACGTGTAAGACTTGTAGACCCTAAAGAAACAACCCAGCGCTCAAGAGATGGTTAGACATAACGAAATGTTGCGGCATAACAGGTGTAACACAATAACACCACTACTTTCCAGTGTGGGTTCTGCTTTTTCAGGGTTTAGACCAGATGTAAGCAACCTTACTTTTACAGACATCCTTACCCGTAGAGAGACTGATTTCAAGAGACCCAAAAAAAAGGATTTTATGAAAACATTTTATAAAAAAATAATTTTGTGAAAACATTTTAAAGAAAAAACTAAAGGTAAACAGTAGAGGTGAACTAAGAAATACTAATAAAGTAGGGAGCAGTAACTACGTAATATATAAGTATAATATAGTAGAGGAAAGTACTATAACTATACCTTAATAAACAGAGGTTGGCAAACAATATCTCTTCTCAGATATATTACCTGCATGCGAACAGAACATTTAAAAAAAAAAATCTCACCCTACAACAATTGAGTGACATCTACGAGGTCACCTTTCTGTGATCTAGGACATTAATCCTATCATGCTATAATCTCCTATCTTGAACAATGTCCTCCGTCAGCCCTACACTTTAAAGTCCTCGACAAACAATTCGTCCAAGCTCTTCTTTGGTTGTCCCCTACGTCTTTTGCGTTTAGGGATGTTGATCCTCTCACATCTCATTGGAGCATCCACACTCCTTATCTTCTTATGACCAAACCATTTGAGTCTAATATCTCTCATCTTATCCTCGATGGAGGCCACTTTAATTACGTCTCTAATTACTTCATGCCTAATTCTATCCATCCTTGTATAGTCACACATTTATCTAATCATCCTCATCTCTGTTACCATCAATCTTTGAACCTGTGTCCTTTATATAGGTCAACACTCCGATGCATACAAACAGCAGGTCTAGTTATCATGTCATAAACTTTGCCTTTTAATCCTACAGACATCATCTTATTATGCAGTACACCTGAAACATACTTTTATTTTTGCCAACTCATTTTTATACGTTGGCTAATGTCTTCGTCAATATCTTCTTTCTGTTGAATGATCGAACCTAGATATTTAAATTTCTTGGCATTTGGTGTTGTCATTCCATCAATGGTGACTTCTCCCTCCCTTCTCTTCCACTTAAATAACAATGTATGTATTCTATTTTTGATCTACTTACTTTAACACCCGTGGATTTTAGTGCAAGTCTCCATTATTCCAACTTATCATTAACTCCATATCTGGTCTCATCAATGAGAATAATGTCACCTATAAATAACATACTCCATGGTACCTCACCTTGAGCCCCCTTCTTAAGTTTATCTTTAACCAAAGTGAAAAGAAAAGTGCTTAAAGCGAAACCCTGGTGCATGCCATGCCAATGTAGAAGCCCTTGGTCGCCTTTCATGGCATTCTAACGCTCGTCCTACCTCTTTCATACATATCCTTTATAACTCGAATGTACACAACGACACTTCTCTCTTTTCCAACCAACTCCATAACACTTCACTCGGAACTCTATCATATGCTTTGGTCGGAAATGTGTAAGATCACATCAGTTATTATCATGATAATCAGTGAATGGAGGATGCCTTAAACCCCATCTCGAAATGAGGCAATAAGACCTCTTTGTATGAGTTTCTACATTGAGGTGCCTCCACTCCCACCCAAACCGTGAGCAGTTACAGTATTTGACAGCTTTAGAGATTGATGAATGGCCCAAAAATTACTGTAGGCCTTTTTAGTCTGCTTTGTCCTTAGTCACATGCTACCTTAAAAGGAAGGTGCTCTTTGGTATTATATGTGGTCATTTCAAATTGTTTAAGCCACGCTTTTAAAACTCGTTTAGGATGTATTACATATGTCTTGCCAAGGGTTCAACTTATCACATAAGCAGTATTTTCATGAACTCTATATCTGATAGGGCGACCATCTTTGATGTTTGTTATATAGCAAGTGTGGGAACAAAGCCTGATTTCCTTCTTGATAAACTCGTAAACTTGGTTAGTCATAACCGTTTGATAGTATTGCGGATAGTATTCCATTGCACGTTTTGCTTTTTTTTTTCAATTTTTTTTTTAAAAAAAAAATCATTGAATGGCAATTGATGTACATTTAGGTTTATTATGTTACTGATATCATTGGCTAGTCAAAGATTTGCAGATATACAGAAAAGCAAACACCGCATTCTCTTATGTTCAAAATATATTGAGAATTCTCTCTTTTTAGTGATTCATTCACGCCTTATATGGAGAAATCTTTCTCATTGTTGTAGTGGCTCTTCAAGAAAAGAGTTCTCTGTCAAATATGCTGTATAAATGAAAAGAAATAAAAAAAGAGAACCCTAAATGACCAAGACACCTATGACAGTAAGCCTCTTCTCTCTCTCTCTCTCTCTCTCTCGGGGTAGGGGGGTCTATACACTTCTCTAGTGGCACCAGGAGTGAGGCAACCTTTGCATAATTCTCTTGGGCACTGTTTGACCTTGATTCAAGTTGTTCTGTTTGCCAATAAAAGTGAACTTAAGCTACTGTGAGTCTGTGACCAGCACGTTTACAGTTTACTGCCCCAGTAACCCCTCCCTCCAAATTCTGGATCAACTGGGGAAAGCCGTGGTGGGTTTAATTATTTTCCTCCTATTAATCATCTGTATGATGGATCTGGTTGAATTTGTTTATTGCAAGATGGCTGCAATGCGCGATGTATCTGCCACAGAAGCAGCAATTATCTATGGACTAGAACCAGTCTGGGGTGCAGGTTTTGCATGGTTTCTTCTTGGGGAAAGGTGGGGTACTGCTGGATGGATAGGTGCCGCTCTTATCCTGGGTAAGCATCCTTCCCACTTATTGATCTGAATTCATCTAATTGTATCTCTCGACTCTGCAATTCCGTAGTTCTGTATCTTTGGATGGGAGGATAGGATATTCATTTAAATTCTCCTTTTTCCCCCTTGTAAAGTAAAAGCATGCTTCTTTTGTTTGGTGGTGGGCAACTCTGCTGAGGTGTCATTGGTCACAAAACCACTAGATTTTTGAGTTCTTGGATGAAAGTGGCATCAAATTCTCAGCCCTCCCCCCCAACCTCAAAAACCTACCATTGATGATTTTTTTTTAAAAATTAAAAAAACTGATGTCAATATGTTAAGTATTTTGGGAAAAGTATGCCACCGAGTTAAAGTTATCGCTGTTTTTCCAATCTGCTACCATGTTATCTATTTTTTTCCCTACTCTGCCACCAGCGATAACAAGTTACCCAGTCTTTCTCAGTGGCATATTTTTCCCAAAATAGTAAACGTAGTGACATTGGGTTGAAAAAGGACAACTTGGTGGTAGATTGCACCAAAATTGATGATTTGATGGTGTTTCCATCCAGGAATTCTTGCGTTTTTACAATGTGACTTACGACATTACACGTCAGCAGAAGTGTTTGAACGTTACCATGAACATTCTAGACATGTTTACAAAACATAGAAATTACCTGCAGTTTCTGGTAGCGGTATATACTTCTCCTGGTAATCCTGCACAAAAGAATAGTTTAAATGGGGCATAGAAGTTGATATTATGAATGTACATCTGTAGATGATATTTGAGGAACACGGCTTAAGGCCTAGTTCTTCTCAACTTACTGTTTTCTAGGATAGTTTGAATAAGTTCTACTAAGTTCTAAATGAGCTAACAGAAAAGTTCAGCAAAGAAGTTAAATCATGAAGGGTTGTTGATAAGTTCCAAT
>NCQV01017446.1:10702-22649 GCA_002740545.1 Lophocereus schottii | reverse complement strand
CTCTATAGAAGTATCACTCGTGATTCTATGTGGTTGAGATGTGAGACTCTAAGGAGCATTACCAAGACACAAGCTCAAGCACAACAATAGAGGATCGTGGGGTATTAAGATCGGTGAGATGTTTGTATACAGATTGAAGCCCAGGCTACTTTCTTTTGAGTATGTCAAATCCTTGAACTTTAGCTGCATGAGTCTTTGTATTTATCCAAAGGAGTTAACCAGTGACATTTGGCTAACTAGTGTTAGACCTTCCTTGCCAGATATCATTGCAGAAATTAGTCTCCTTCTTGCCCTCCTTGGTTCTCACCAAGAGTTAGCCACCCCCTGTTAAGCAATCACATAATTTAATTTACAATTCCTTTTCATTCACATTAAGCTTTATAAAAACCATTTAATCACTGCAGCAATACTTCATTACATACCTTTTCCCTCATTGAATTTCCTCATGAAATTAATTTTTAAACGGAATCCCTATCATCGAGATCGATTACATCTCTCTTGCTTTCACACATTACCTCAGTTCAGCTTACCTTTTGTGACTATTGGTTCAATGGTAACGTGATCCTTCTTGCCCTTAACATCTAATCACTACGTAGATTACTATTTTTACTGCTAGTCTAGCTTTTGGAATTATGTGCAACGTTTTGGTTCCCATATAACCAACGATTGGAACCATCTAACTGTTATTGCCCCTCATTCCTAAATTGTTTATGCTTATAGTTATTTTCGCTCCATCTACATCATGATAATATTTTAGTTATCCATTGTTTTGAAATTTATCATCTGTTCCTTTCATTAAAATCTTGCGTCAGCAACATTTTTATGATTTTTAGTCATTAATCAACTTCTCCCTTATTCATCTTGAATTGTGTACTGACTTCGACTCTTTGCTATATTACCTGCTCTCCATCCTGAGCATTTGTCTAGAATATCTTTATTTGCATACGAAACCTTGCCAACTAATTTGTCTTTTGCAGTAATGACATTATTTCTATCAGTTCTTATATGTGGTTGATCTGCCTCATCTTCGAACTTTGCTTCCTTTCAATGTTATATCATCCTTCTCTTAATTTCAAACTTTTGGAATGCTAATGGTTCCTCAAGAGTGCTCGTACCTATTTCTAGCATCATCCACCGTGTCTTTACAACTTATGGCTAAATATTGAATTTATTCCTGCATGATTTTAGGTGGTTGTCAATATTCTAACACTTCTGACTTGCATCTTCCTCTTTTTCATTTTGCTAAAAGCGTATTTATGTGTATATATCCTGCACCCTGTTTACTGATGGTAGTAAGCCCACATCGCTTGTTGGAGTTAGAGATGTAGTTAAATGCTTATTAACGCGAATTAAGCTCCTACTGTGCAAGTGAGAAATGACTATTGCAACCCCAATAATTTTCTTGTTTCTAAACTCCATTCGTCAAAGTATAGACATGGCCTTTCTCTATGGACTCTTGCTATCGTACCTAGATTTGGTTCATATTGCCTATTTTATACTTTGCTCATTCAAATCGAAATTCATCCATTGATTTCATCATATCAATGGTGGGAAGACGTTAGCCTGGTTGAAATTCCGTTGCTACTATCTTATTTGTAATTCAAAGGTGGGATCCAAATATAACTGAATCACCTTTCCCTCCTAAAGTGGGTCAAATCTTTTCCTTCAAACTCTTTTGTCATCATTCATTACCTTATGTTGGACATCGTGGGCATCCTATATCTTATGACATTGGTACTATATTCAGGACTTTGACATTTAGCCACACTTTAGTGCCACAATTATAGCAACAACCCACTCCCTTATTCCTATTAGAGCTCTAAAATCCCAAACTTGTTTCCATTCAAGCGAGGGGTCCAAGCAACCTGATCGAGCATCCAAAACTTCAGTTAAAAGTATTTAACTAAACGAATAAACTTGTCCTCCTATTTGGAATATTCTAGTCCTTTCTTATTTCATTTCATATTTCATAAACAATGTAACCTGATCTGTAAGTCAACCGGCTAACTATTCAACCAGATTGAGATGGCACAGAATAATTGCAGTTGCCACTGATATGACTCAAGAACTGTTGAGTATTTGTTGGGTCCTTCATGATTCTTACCTGCAAACCGTAATGCTCGTGACCTTCTATTCTTGGATTCCTGAAAACTGCTAACTATCTTTACTTTAGCCATCCTATGATAGTCCCTCCCTTATTAATCATTTCTAACTCCACCGTTTATTTCTTCCTTGGGTGATGACTCACTTGACCACCATTCTTATCACTCTCATTTATGGATATGTTCGTCTTTAAAGTCAAATTTAGATCTAGGCAACTTTTGACTAGTCTAATGATGAGAAGCCCACCACAGTTTGAACACAATAATAGCTATCTAATCTAGCGTCGCCAAGGACCTCGAGGATGTGAGCATTGAAGTTGTATCACATAGGTCAAAAAATGAGTTGTCGTTAGTATTAAAAAGTGCGACCCTCAGTAATAGCGAAGATTAAGTTAAATCAAAAGGATGATATCAAATTTTAGAGACTAAGGCAAAATGTCATACAAGGAAAACTACCTAACTTTATGACACATGAGGATGAAGCCTTGACGTTATAAAGCCAGGTATCTATTTCTAATAAAGCGGAATTGAAAGGAAGATTTTAGGAGGAGCCCATACTACTCGTTATTTAGTGGATCAAGGAGGAACAGAATGTCCAACGATCTAAAACAATACTATTGGTGGGATAATAGAAACAGAGAGATTATAGAATATGTAGATAAGTGTCTGATGTGTCAAAAGGTGAAAGCTGAACACCAGCACCTTGTAGGTGAACTGACACCTTTAGAAATTCCTACCTGGAAATGGGAATCAATATCCATGGATTTTATTATCGGGTTGCCCTTGCTGTTTCAAAGAAAATGCTATTGGGGTCATTGTGGACAAACTCACCAAATCTTTTAAATCTGCTAATGTTATACCAATTCATGCCACTTGAGGTGTAAAAAGACCAACATAGTCACATGTCAAAGAATTAGTTTGACTGCATGGCATATAAATGGGCATAGTAACTGGTAGAGACCAAAGGGTTCAAGCTCGGTTTTGGCAAGCTCCACAAAAAGCTTTTTGAGATCAAGTTAAATTTTAGTAACACATATCACCCTGAGACTAATAGGCAAACCGAGAGAGCGAATCAAACCCTAAAGGATATATTGAGAGTCTGTGCGCTTGGCTTCCAAAGGAAGCGAGAAGATTACTTATCATTGGTGAATTTCCTTTATGATAACCTCTATCAATCCACCATTAAAATGGCCCCTTTCGAAGCACTATATGGAAGAAAATGTAGAACTCTATTGTGTTGGAGTAAACTTGATGAGGCATTAAATTTAGGACCTGAGCTGATTCAGGAAACCACTGAAATAATAAGAAAATTCAAGAACATATCAAAGCAGCTCAAAACAAGTAAAAACGTTATACCGACAGAAGGAGAAGACCATTAGAATTTCAAGTGGGAGATAAGATATTTTGAGAGTGTCCCCAGTTAATGGAGTCAGGAGATTCAACTTCAGGGGCAACTAAGCCCTACGTTTATCGGGCCTTGCGAAATTATCGAAAAATTAAACTCGATGGCTTATAGATTAGATTTACCACTTGAGCACGTTGACAACGTTTTTCACATTTCATAGCTCTGAGAATATGTTCCAAATCCAAGTCATATTATCCTAACAGAGCCAGTGGCAATTCCTGAGAAACTAATGTACGAGCAGTGTCCCGTGCAGATATTAGACTATAGAGTTAAGCAACTTCGACACAAAAGCATTCCTCTGACTAAAGTTCTATGGGCCAACCATAACTTATCTGAGGCTATATGGGAAACCGAGGAGGACATCAGAAGCAAGTATCCATATCTATTTGAGGTATGGACAATGTTTCTTTCAAACTACAAGTTTCGAGGACGAAACTTATTTTAAAGAGGGATGACTGCAATGGCCCGAACCTAAACTTCTTGTTAACTACTTCAAATTACCCTAATCATAAATTAATTAAGTTGGGCGGCACATGTCAATTTATCATTTTATGTATATGTATTTATAAAAAACGATGACATAGCCTCGTAATGCTCCTTGAATAATTCCTTCAAGATTCTAACAAATATTTGAATGACTACATAATAAAAAACACAAAATGAAATAGATAAATAAGCAAACAAATGAAATAAAATAGCCTAATTATCAAAGGGTAAATTTGTACAATAATGATACTAAGAGAACAAATACAGTAATAATAATAATAATAATAATAATAATAATAATAATAATAATAATAATAATAATAATAATAATGACAATAATGATAACAATAATAATAATGAGAATATCTTCTCCCAAAATTATATCTAAATGATGTAAAATTTAAATTTATTAACTCTAGCCAAAATTACTGCTTCAATCATATATACCCACAATTATATCTAAAGATGTATATATGTATATAATGAATCAAAAAATAATAATAATAAAAGAAAATAAAATAAAGCAGGTTGGGTATTTATCCAAGAAAAATCTAGAAAAAAAGGGGGGGTTAGGCGTCCACAAATAAAAGGTAGAATGGAAAAAAAGAAAAGGAAAAAGAATTTTTTACTACCTAAATTAAACAAACAAAACTAAACAAATGAAAATAATAAAATCCCAAACATTTCCCCCCTAATTGCTCTACCCTTGACCCGACATCCCCCTCCCCTTGCGTTCCCCTATGCGCCAGCCCCTGCCTCAGCCCACTGCCACACGCCGGCCGCCCACCATCACCGGAAGCTGCCGCCGTCCGTTCCCCAGCAGCCGCCCGTCCCGATGCCACCATTTTTAACCAGTTCTTACTCCCCTTTGAGTATATTGAAGTGGTGGAGAGGTGAAACCCTAACTAGCCTTTGATTCAAATTCTGATCTTTTATACTTATATTTTGTTAGTTAATGGTGTAATTAACATTGATGAGTGTGTATTGGCAAATTTCTTGAATCATTGTGGTGGTTTGATTTGAGTTGTGCACTTGAAGTATGAGGATGAGTGTGGTGAGTGAGGGGTTTGGAAATTATGTTGGATATTGGTTGTTCATGGTGATGTTGAGATTGATTTTATCGCTTTTTGAAATGAGATTAAAGTAAAATAAGTGTTTGGTGGATGAGTTGTGTGCATGAACGTGAGATATGAGGACTTATGGCTTGAATGGTGCTCAAGATTGATTATGCAGAGTATTAGTATTTAAATGAGTTAATTGATGGTTAATTCAAGATATATGCGTATACCTATGAGGTTAATGTACGTATTAACTTATGATCATGATCTGGTGCTTGAGGGTGTGATTTGAATAAAGGTAATACAAGCTTGGTTACAGTTGGTTGGATGGTTTTAAGCAAACTATAATGAAAATTTGGAGGAAATTAATAAGAATTATATGTTGATTATATGCAGGTAATGACCATGAACATGTGAATTTTGCGGTTAGGTGCTTGGATAAAACTCAAGTCTAAGTATGTGCTTTGATGGTTGGGTAAAGTTAAACATAAAAATTTAGGTTGCTTTATTTATGTTTACCTAAGCATTTCGGCATAGTTAAAGTCTAAAAGAAATGTGTGGGGGTGAATTGGGTTATAAGATCTGGATAATTATATGAATCTAACTCGATCTCACACCCGAGCCTAAGGCTGTGACCTCATCTAAACCGTGTCGAAATCCAAGACTAAAGTTTATTGGTGACTCACCTGATAAGGTTATAACCAAAAGTGTTCATTAATACACTACCAAGGATGTGGTTTATATCCACAAGTGCGAGGGATATTAATAACAGTAATACTAATAACAACAAATACAACCATGATAATAACAATTTTAATAATAATAATGGTGGTGGGGATCAATAATTTCTAATGACGATAATCCTAATAGTGTATGGAACTTATAGCAATGATTCGGATAGTGATAGGAATGATGTCGTTATTAATAAACACATGACAAATCACCATATTTCACTTTTACAACACTTGTTAAACGAACATCATCAACATTAAGAAAAGGGAACAAAAACAAAAATAAAATGGAACCAAATTAAGTTAATAATAATTGTTATGCTAATAATAAAAAGTGAAGTCGACAGAATTTAAATTATGCATTAAGTTAGCAAATGTGATAAAATTTCTTAATATTGTACTAATCAAGAAAATTACATATTTAAAGCAGAAGTGAGACCACATCTACTGCTTCAAGCTACCAGTAAATGATTTTTTAACTAAACGGAGAGAGATTCTCAAAGGCCAGTTATGTACATTACCTGTCCTCTTTAAAGACTCACATGTTTATCAAACTATGCAAGATCAATATAATATTCATATAATGAATCATTTGACGTAATGTTTTATCACCTAAGCAAGTGGCCCTATCAATTATCAATCAGTAGGGTTTATGCCCTTCAATTTAGCCGCCGCGGCTACAACTCAGGCTTCCCAATCGGCCGGGGGGGTGTGCACCTATCTCAAGATCGTATCAGTCGTCAATCGGGGTCCACTTTCAGACAATAATCTACAAATCAGTTTTACTCATACATTCTCTCTCTCCTGTTTGCAAAATAAAATGTTTTGAAATGTCGGCGCCCAACTGTTTAAACTCTAAGTCTATTTTACTGCATAGGGATGTACGTGCTAAGCTTCGCCTCATATTTCGAACGTTTTGTGTTTTGTTTTAGGTAAGGGATCAGTGAATAGTTTTCCTCCCGGTAAGCCAGCAGCTAGCAAGGAATGAGCGAGAGTTGCAATCTTGCTGAACATTAGCTAGCCAAGGACTCATAGTGCTACAGGCAAATTCAGGTAGCGTTGTTCCGTCATGGAACAGCGGTAATACCTCTAATCAAAAGACTTCCGCTGCAAATCATGAGTAAATAACTGATTAAGTTGGAGTAATCAGGAATCAAGAGTTGGGGGTGATATCAGAGACAGGTTTGCGAGATGCTATGAGCATAGGACACTCAAGGTTTAGGGATACTGTGAGCTATAGGGATGCCTATGCGTTGTATAGGACTAGAGAAGCGAGATGCTGGTTAGGAGTTCGAGTGTATGCATGCATCGGACATTTACGTGGCTTTCAGCCATTGGTATTAAGACTAACGACATAGTAAATAATGTCTTAGGGATTCCATCATTATCGATGTAGAGTGGGAAAGCATTTGGTCAATTTCTTGGTGAATTACATATTCTAAAGAAATATAGTAAGCTCATGGCGATAATTTTGTGGAGTTTTGGGTTGCCATTTGGGTTACCAGGATGCTTTCAATCTAGAGGTTTTAATGAGAAGTACTAAAGTACTTAATGTTTGGGGTATTGTGATGCTTAAGACATGATAAGAAGGTGACGCTCGTAAACTCTTATGTGATTAATGCAATACCAAACTACACTAACTTGCCAAACGCGGGAAACGTACTATGTGGCAATATTCATGGATTGGATCAGTATGACATAGCCGTTGCAATGTTGCAATAAGGTCAATGTTTGAGGGCCTGTCACATCGTTATGGATGTTTTATAATAATAACTTAGTATCGTGAATTAGCTGTTGGCGATTCAGTAGCTTATGGGTGCTACTTGATATTGCATGGGTTGTATGTGTCAAGGTAAGGTGTCATGCAAAGGAAGTGTTTCCCTTAAATGTGCCTCCAAATTATGTGAACTTATGTGAGCTACCGATTGCTAGGTGCATACAAGTCATTATAATATAAAAGCATGTTTTGTAGTGATGGAGGTAGTAGGTACTGAAGAGATGGAGGACATTTAGACTTAGGATGCTATAAATAATTTCCCCTATTATGTTGGAATTAGGTCATTGGGTGTTTATAGTCAAGCTATACTCATTAGATTGCACAAAACAAACTAAGCAGGGAAGATTTTACTTTGTGGGGCATCAGCTGATTCGATGAGTAAGCTCCTTGTAACTAACAAGGACTAGAGAGAGAGAAGAAGGACACTAGATGTTGGATTCATCAAAGTGGTCAGAGTGACAGGCCACAACTTTGGGCATGCTCATTTTGGTGGAAAATGACCATCTACAGAAGTTAAACTATAGGAAACGGGCTTAAGGATATGTCGTATATGTGGATGGGGTTGTTACCTTTGAATACCATAAATTCTAGAAGTCATAATTTATATTTTGTTCAGAGTGGATAAGATTTGGTGAGACAAATAATATTTGGAGAAGTATAATGAATTATAATGGTTATATGGGTTGGACTATTAAGGCACTTGTTGATGCATTACAGTTTATATTGGAAAGGAATTGGGAGTAGTGATTCAAGTATATATATGTGTGTGTGTGTGTGTGTGTATTGCGTGCACTCTATAGAAGTACCACTAGTGATTCTATGAGGTTGAGATGTGAAACTCTAAGGAGCATTACCAGGACACAAGCTCAAGCAAAACAATAGAGGATCATGGGGTATTAAGATCGGTGAGATGTTTGTATACATATTGAAGCCCAAGCGACTTTCTTTTGAGTATGTCAAATCCTTGAACTTTAGCTACATGAGTCCCTGTATTGATCCAAAGGACTTTACAGTGACATTTGGCCAACTAATGTTAGACCTTCCTTGCCAAATGTCATTGTAGAAATTAGTCTCCTTCTTACCCTCCTTGGTTCCCACCTAAAGTTAGCCACCCCATACTAAGCAATCACATAATTTAATTTATAATTCCTTTTCATTCACATTAAGCTTTGTAAAAACCATTTAATCACTGCAACAATACTTCATTATATACCTTTTCCCTCATTGAATTTCCTCATGAAATTAATTTTTGAACGGAATCCCTATCATCAAGATCGGTTACATCTCTCTTGGTTTCATAAATTACCTCTATTTAGCTTACCTTTTGTAACCATTGCCTCAATAGTAACGTGATCGTTCTTGCCCTTAACATCTAATCACTACATAGATTACTATTTTTACTGCTAGTTTAACTTTTGGAATTATGTGCAACGTTTTGGTTCCTATATAACCAATGATTGGAACCATCTTACTGTTATTGCCCCTTATTCCCAAATTTTTTTATGCTTATAGTTATTTTCGCCCCATCTACATCACGATAATATTCTAGTTATCCATTGTTTTGAAAATTGTCATCTATTCCTTTCATTAAAATCTTACATTAGCAACATTTTTAGTACTTTTAGTCATTAATCAACTTCTCGCTTATTCATCTTCAATTGTGCATCAATATCGATTCTTTGCTATATTACCTCCTCTCCATCTCGAGCATTTGTCTAGAATATCTTTATTTGCATACGAAACCTTGCCAACTAATTTGTCTTTTGCAGTAATGCTATTATTTCTATCAGTTCTTATATGTGGTTGATCTGCCTCATCTTCGAACTTTGCTTCCTTTCAACGTTATATCATCCTTCTCTTAATTTCAAACTTTTGGAATGCCAATGGTCCCTCAAGAGTGCTCGTACCTATTTCCAGCATCATCCACCATGTCTTTACAACTTATGGCTAAATATTGAATTTATTCTTGCACGATTGTAAGTGGTTGTCAATATTCTAATGCTTTTGACTTACATCTTCCTCTTTTTCATTTTGCTAAAAGCGTATTTATATGTATATGACCTGCACCCCGTTTATTCATGGCAGTAAGCCCACATCGTTTGTTGCAGTTCGAGATGTAGTTAAATGCTTATTAATGCGAATTAAGCTCCTACTGTGCGAGTGAACAGTGACTATTATAACCCTAGCAATTTTCTTGTGTCTAAATTCCATTCGCCAAAGTATAGATATGGCCTTCCTTTATATACTCTAGCTATCGTACCTAGATTTAGTTCATATTGCCTATTTTATACTTTGCTCATTTAAATTGACATTCATCCATCGATTTTATCAGATCGATGGTGGGAGGACGGTTACCTGGTTGAAATTTCGTTGCTACTATATTATTTGTAATTCAAAGGTGGGATCCAAATATAACTGAATCACCTTTCCCTCCTAAAATAGGTCAAATCTTTGCCTGCAAAACTCTTTTGTCATCATCTATTACCTTATGTTAGACATCATGGTTATCCTATATCTTATGATATTGGTGCTATATTTATGACCTTAACATTCAGCCACACTTTAGTGCCACAATTATAGTAACAGCCCACTCCCTTATTCCTGTTGGAGCTCTAAAACCCCAAATTTGTTTCCGTTCATGCGAGGAGTCCAAGCAACCTGATCAAGCAACCAAAACTTTGGTTAAAAGTATTTAAGTAAACGAATAAACTTGTCCTCCTATTTTGAATATTCTAGTCCTTTCTTACTTCATTTCATATTTCATAAACAACGTAAGTTGATCTGTAAGTTAACCTGCTAACTATTCAACCCGATTGAGATGGCACAGAATAATTGTATTTGCCACTAATATGACTCAAGAACTGTTGACTATCTGTTGGCTCCTTCATGATTCTTATCTACAAACTGCAATCCTCGTGGCCTTCTATTCTGAATTCCTGAAACTCCTAACTATCTTTTCTTTAGCCATCCACTGTTTATTTCTTCCTTGGGCAATGACTCACTTGACCACCATTCTTGTCACTCTCATATATGGATATGTTCATCTTTAAAGTCAAATTTAGATCTAGGCAACTTTTGACTAGTCCAATGATGAGAAACCCAGCATAGTTTGAACACAATAATAACTATCTAATCTAGTGTCACCAAGGACCTCGAGGGTGTGAGCATTGAAGTTGTATCACATAGGTCGAAAAATGAGTTGTCGTTAGTATTAAAAAGTGCGACCCTTAATAATAGCAAAGATTAAGTTAAATCAAAATGATGATATCAAATTTTAAAGACTCAGGAAAAATGTCATACAAGGAAAATTACCTGACTTTATGATACATGAGGATGAAGCCTTGACGTTATGAAGCCAAGTATCTGTTTCCAATAAAGACGAATTGAAAGGAAGATTTTAGGAGGAGCCCATACTGCTTGTTATTTAGTGGATCAAGGAGGAACAAAATGTCCAGTGATCTAAAGCAATACTGCTGGTGGGATAACAGAAAGAGAGACATTGTAGAGTATGTAGATAAGTGTCTGATATGTCAAAAGGTGAAAGCTGAACACCAGCTCCTCGTCGGCGAACTGAGACCTTTAGAAATTCCTACCTGCGAATGGGAATCAATATCAGTGGATTTTATTATGGCATTTCCACTCTATGTTTCAAAGAAGAATGCTATTCGGGTCATTATAGACAAACTCACCAAATCTTTTAAATCTGCCAATGTTATACCAATTCATGACACTTAGGGCGTAAAAAGGCTAGCACCATCATATATCAAAGAATTAGTTTGACTGCATGGCATATAAAAGGGCATAGTATCTGATAGAGACCAAAGGGTTCAAGCTCGGTTTTTGCAAGCTCCACATAAAGCTTTTGAGAGCAAGTTAAATTTTAGTAACACATATCACGCTGAGACTAATAGGCAAACCGAGAGAGTAGATCAAACCCTAAAGGATATATTGAGAGTCTGTGTACTTGGCTTCCAAAGGAAGCGAGAAGATTACTTATCATTGGTGAATTTCGTTTATGATAACCTCCATCAATCTACCATTAAAATGACCCCATTCAAAGCACTATATGGAAGAAAATACAGACCTCTATTGTGTTGGAGTAAACTTAATGAGGCATTAATTTTAGGACTACAGAGTTAAGCAACTTTGACACAAAAGCATTCCTCTAGCTAAAGTTCTGTGGGCCAAGCATAACTCATCTGAGTTACACGGGAAACCGAGGAGGACATCAGAAGCAAGCATCCATATCCATTTGAGGTACAGACAATGTTTCTTTCGAACTGCCAGTTTCGAGGACGAAATTTATTTTAAGGGGGGAAGGCTGTAACGGCCCAAACCTAAACTTCTTATTAATTACTTCAAATTACCCTAATCATAAATTAATTCAG
>NCQV01017446.1:0-10631 GCA_002740545.1 Lophocereus schottii | reverse complement strand
ACGTGACCTCGAAATAAACCTTGTAATGCTCCTTCAGTAATTCCTTCAAGATTCAAATAAATATTTGAATGGCTGAATAATAAAAATAATAAAATAAAATAAATAAATAAGTAAACAAATGAAATAAAATAGCCTAATTATCAAAGGGTATATGTATATTCACATTGCACGATTTTATAAGATAAAAATGCATTCGAGTATATTCATAATGTTTGTAAATATAACACAAAATAGATTCATGAAATTAGTAAAGCATAGGAAAATAATGATGCTTGTCCCAAAACAATTAATAAAGACAAAATAACCAAAAAACTTATAAAGACGTTTAGCCCAGTCCATTTCTTTTCTCCTCTTGCTTGTCTCTCACCACTACTCTTTTCTCTCTCTACCTAACCCTAGCCATCTGACTCCTACCCTTGAACTCAACCACTCTGTTGTCAACAAGGTACAGCACCTCCACCTCTTCTTGTGACCAATTCATAGTGGCTTTTAGCACGACCACAACCCTTGGACCGGCGTCGTCATAACAACCATGTGATGAAAAAGAGGGTTTCCCTATGCCTTAAATCTCAACCCAACTAATCCAAATATTACCTCCATGGTTAAAAATTAACAGTACCAATGGGTAGATTGACCTCAACCAATCCAAGTGAAGTGACCTGCGCTTCTAACGTGCCCCTATGGTAGTGGTGCATGGGCTGCGAGTGCATTCGTAATGAATGTTTTAAAATGTTTTGAGCTAGTGTCGCATAGATCGAGGATGTGGTGATGAATGGAGGAGAGAGGTAGCCGAAAGCAACCTTTGTTGGTTGCATGTGACACACGCACGACACCCATCTGAGCATTTTCTGTAATAGGTAGGACTCGCTTTTGGACTCCTATACCCTTTCTTCGAATTTCTTTCTTTTATTTGGGTAATTTTATTGTTTCTGCAAAGGAGCACTCAGGCCAAAAACCATACCATTGTAGCCACAAAAGCACAGGTGGTGGGGGAAAGGCTAAGTTTAGATTTAGCTTTAGTAAAAAATGTTCTAAGGTTGAGAATCTAACATAGGTCACTAGGATTAGGGTTTTGGATCTCAAACAGCAATCAAAAAATTGTGATTTTTAATCAACTTGACACCTAATTTGTCTTAATGAACTTATCAGTGAGTTTGGCGTCAAGAATTCATTCACAAGGTACATGCTTACAATGCTTTAATAGTATCACTGTAAAAGAGACTAATCATAAATTGAATTGAGCAAAAACTCAATCACTACTTGGTGGATTCATGGATAGTCCTATTGGGGAATGACAGCAAGGAAGATGTCCTTGGAGTAGAAACATACTAGCTTAAACTGCATGGAGGAAACAAGCTGCTTCTTGTGACGTTCCCTAAGCACCTCGGGTGCGATGCTCCTTTCTATCTTTTGTTTCTTTAATAACAGTAGGTTTCACATTTAGATTTCATCCTACAATTTAGAGTTATTCTATAATGGCGATTTGCATAGACAAGGAACATTGAAAGTAGATTTCATTGTCCTGGATTTAGGTGATTCTTATAATAGTATATCTTCTGCTTTAGTCTCATATTTTGACTATAATTTTGAATCTGTTATGTGGCACGCTAAGCTTGGCCATGTAGGCTAACATAAAATGAGTAGGCTAGCTAAAAAAGTTCTTTTAGATTGGTTCACTGAGGTTAAGTTGTCTAGGTGTGACGAGAAATATCTAGTTGGGAAAGCAACTATTTTGGGTAGGCTTTGAGAGCATCGAGTACCTTATAGTTAATCCACTCAGATGTCTCTCAACACATGAACTTGAAAATAAGACATGGGGCTATCTATTTCATTACCCCTATTGATGATTATTCATGATATAGGTATGTGTACCACTTATATCACTATTGTGAGACACTTAAATTGTTCAAATGCTTTGTACCAGAAGTAGAGATTCAATTGAAACAAAAAGTCGAAATTATTTATTCGATCAACGTTATGAATATCTATGTAATATGTTTAAAGAGTTTTGTAAAGAGAAAGGTATATGAAGATAACTAACGATTCTATGCACCCTGCAAGAAATTGGTGATGCAAAATCCAGGAACCGCAGATAGCTTGACAAGGTTATGTCAGTGATGGCATACGTCAATCTCCCAATTAGTTTTTTAGAGGGGGGAATGCACTGCTTACAGTGGCCTATATACTCAAATGTGCGCTAAGCAAGATTATATTTGCCACACCAAATGAAGTATGATTTGGTAAAAAGACATCCTCGGACCACTCGCGCCTATGGGGTTTGGTTGGCTGTGCACATAACCTAACTCACAAACATGGAAAAGTTGGTCCAAGAGCTACCAAGATAGTGTCGTTTAATATCCTGCACATTCCAAATGATATATATGGTATGGGGAACACCCTAATGGTGGCATGATGGAAATACATTCATGCAACGTCAACTTCCTTGAGGATGAGTCCCTAACTATTAATGAAATAATAAAGGATCTTGAACTCCATGAGTTACAACAAGATAATCAACCATATTTCCATGACGTGGAGGAGTTAAACTCTAACCAAGTCATCGAAGATGGCACATCTTCCTTACCCTAAAGAAATGGGAGAGACTTAATTATTTGTTTAGGAGAATGAGGTTTACCCTTAATCTCCAATTCCTAGGGAGAGTTAACTTGAGAATGAGGTTTATCCTCAATCTCTTATTGCTAAACATGAAATTTGTTGACATCATTAGGATCTCACACCTTGACAGGATAGTGGGAGTGATTCTAAAAGTGCTCAGGATCCCATACCACTTAGAGAAAAAGGAAGGGATTCCACACCAAGACAAATAAATAATGAAGGTGCCATGTTCTGAAGTAGTGATCATTGAAGAATTCCTCAATAATATTTCCAAATCGAAGATGAAATATTCTCATGCACTCCCTTGGAAATTAAGGAACCTCCCTCTTATCAAGAGGTGGTTGATTTACTAAATCATAAAGAACAAATGGATGCCATAAGGGATAAGATGCACTAAATAGCAAGAAACAAGGTTTGCAAACTCTTTTATCTTCCACCTCGACGTAGGTCTATTGAAAAAATTGGGTTTTCAAGGTAAAACATCGAGCAATTAGTCTGATTGATATGTTTAATGCCAGTCTAGTGGTAAAAGGCTTTACCTAAATTGAGCGAATAAACCATGAAGAGACATTTTCGCTTGTGGTGAGATTTGCCTCTATTCGCTGATTATAGGCCATGGTGCCCACTTTGACTTAACATTATTTCAAATGGATGTAAAGACTACTTTCCTTAATGGTATCCTTGATAAAGACATTTATATAGACTAGCCCATTTGTTTTGTATCAAAGGCACACGAGGACAAGATGTATCGTCTTAAAAGGTCCATATATGGTCTCAAGCAATCTCTTAGATCTTAGTAATTTAGATTCCATAAAACCGTAACTTCATTTGGCTTATCTATGGTTTTAGAAAACAATTGCATGTATGTCAAAAGACTAACTAGGAGGATTATGTTTCTTTACCCTATATGTTGATGACATATTGTTTGCTGGTAACAACTTGAAGATGATTGAAGCTACTAAGTAATGGCTGTTCTATAACTTTGAGAAGGTGGACATAAGTAAAGCTAGGTTTGTCCTAGGTGTAAAAATGATCAGAAACCATCCTAAGAGGATCTTGGATATATGCCGAGAAGCACGTATCAAAAAGGTCCTTGGACAATTTTAGATGCATTATTCCAAACTCAAAGACACTCCACTTGAGAAAGGTCTAACATTAAGTCTTGAGCTCTAAAATAGAAGATGAAAAGGAGGCAATAAACAATATCCCTTATCATATGAACCTTAATGTATGCTTTGTTATGTACACGTCGTTGTATTTGATTTGTATTTGCTTTGGTAAGTCATTACCAGAGCAACCCAGGATTTGCTCATTGGCAAGCTATCAAAAGAATCATGTGGTACCCTAGTGGTATATCCAACTTATTCATTTACTAGCATGGTGGGGACTTTAACTTAAGAGGATACTTAAATGCCAATTGGGATGGTGACCTAGATAAGTTCAGGCCAACATTGAGGCTATGTCATTGTCCTGTAGAGGAGCCATATCATGGTGCAGTAAGAAGCATGACCGCATAACTTTATCAACAATGGAGGTACAATACGTCACATGTAGCGTGGCCATAGAGTTGGTAATGTTGATTAGGAGTTTCCTTTAGGATCTTAATCTCACTACTAGAGTTAATGATCCTGTTGAGATGTTATACGACAACACAACTGCCATCTAGTTCACTAAGGATCCAAAGTTCTATCGGAAGACCAAGCCCATCAAGATACATTATCACTTCGTGCGAAACACCATAAAGACCAAGGCAGTTGCTATCAAGTGTATATCCACTAACAGGATGATTGTTGATTCGTTAACTAAGCTGATTCCTCGAAACACTTTCCCAAGATCATGCGGTATGTGACAGATACGTTCTTATTGTAATAAATATACAATAAGAGATTGATGTTTCTGTTTCTAAACACTTTATGATTTGTTGTTATTTGTTAGGCATATCGAAATTTTACAAGTTTCTGATTTGTCTTACGCCATAGGTAATCACCTTCACCGTTGAGTAGCGTGCAGGATGAGAACGATCAAATTGCCACTAGATGTGCAATATTAACTACTCGTACTGGAAGTGTATGAATAAGAATAATATGGTTGCCTCAATGAGCTTAAGGTAAGATGTAAGGGAGTTGAATATGAAATATGATTTCATATTAAAGCTTTAAAAGCCAAATCTTGAGTGTGAACATTAGTATTTAGTATATTAAACCAGTGGCTTAAGTGAGATTACTGCTTAAAAATCAAGACTGGCGACTCAAATGGCATCTAGAGTTATACTCCTAGTTAAGTGGAAGCTATAACACATATATCATATTGTATGTGCTTAAAAGACAACCCATATATAACTGATGTTCCTATCTATTATCATTATGTGATGCTATGAATGAAGACCCTTTGTCTTAACGCTATGAAAACCAGTCAAAGGTTGATGTTACTTTAGCGAGTTTCTTTAGGGCCATGTTGTATAGGGTTTAACTAGAACACATTAGGAAAGTAGTTAAGCTGAGATGTAATATCATGAGTATTTAAGGAAACACTAACCATCTTCACCATGTTAGCCCAAGTGATTATATTGGATATAATCATATGACATATCATGTGGCATAAGGGGATTAGAAATGCCATTGGTGATGTTTAGGATGATTTAGGGTATAGTATTTCATAAAAGTGTTATGTCAGGTACATGGTGACTTAATATAACGCCATTGGTGACTTTCTAACCGCATGTCCTATTCATGGTATAAAGCGTGAAAAGCCATGATTTATGGAGAGCACGTGATTTGCAGCCTACATGGTCGAGTGGAGTTGCTAGCCGACCCTAATAATATTAGGGCTGATAGCCACTTAAACAACTAAGTGGCAGTAACCCTGGTCAACTTGAACCAATATAAGATGGCTTAAGGCTGGATTGAACGTATAAAAACACAGAGATCTTCAATTCTCTATCCTTCTCTCTCACAGCCTCCCTACCATGTGTAGGGTTCATGCTTAGGGTGTGAGCCTTAAGGTGACTCCAATAGCTGTGTCTAGCAACATTCATATTATGTGGGATATTCTTGACAATCTACTCCACATCAAGGTTGGTCCTTTACTTTCTGACAATACTAATATTAGTTGAGTCGTCATTGATATCACTATCACCGTTGTATTTAATAAGCAAGAGAAAGAGAGAGAGAGAGAGAGAGAGAGAGAGAGAGAGAGGTGGGTAACTTACTGATTTTTGGAAGGAGATAGGGAGGGGGAAGAGCGGTGGAAGGTTGATGTTTGCACAAGAAAGACGATCTTTTTACAGTACTTTACTCCTGATTTGTGTATAAAATAATTTGTATGTTTAGATTTTTATTTGATTTGATTTGATTTTGTAGCTATTGAAAAATTCAGAAAAGAAATATAAAAAAGATGAAAAAACACTAAAAATGAAGAATTGGGTCAAGAACCCAAACACATCCTTTAACCCAATCTGTCTTATGGCCCAAAAAGTAAGAACCGAGAGCATAATTAAAACCAAAAGTAAAACTCAGCTGTCCACATGCCTTTTACATGACCATCCCACTCCCTTCTTATTTCCTCATTCTCTCTCCTCTCCAACTCCAAAAACATCCCAAAGCCCCCTTCTTTTGTGGTTCTATTTGTTTCATCCCCAATCACGGCTCTCCCTCTCTTTTCTTAAATTAGTACCATTATGTTCATCCTCATCCACCTTCATCATCAAGCAATACCAGCACCAAATCCCACCCCCACTCTATCACATGCTAGTAAAACACTACCTTGCACCATCTTCACTGTCCACTTCAAAGCTAAAATGGAGAGCTAAGATTGACGAAAGGGGCGAGTATGAATGTGGAGAGCAATGGTGGTTTTGAGGTATCTAGGATTTTCTAAAGTTTTTTTAGTTAGTTTCATTTCCAGATTTTAATAATTAGGGTTTCAATTTATTTTAAATGATTTTGATTTTTGAATGTTAGGTCCATTCTTAGCTTGTAATTTCACCTAATTATACTTTGTTTTGTTAATCTTTGATGATTTCTGACTTGATACTAAATGAATTGAGGACTTTACTTCTGATAAAACTACAAAGTTTCCCCCTCCCCTATTCTACAAATCACGTTCTTCCTCGGTTATTATAAATTTTATATTTATTATCGTGGGTTTGAATTTTTGTAATCGAATATGAGCTCTACTAATTTGAAGAGAGACTTGTTGTTTAGGGTTGATAACGTGTGAATTTTGGGTGGATCTTTCTCCAATCTTGATTGATTAGAATCTGGGTAATGTTTGCCTGTGTTTTGAGTTGCAAGGCTATGGTGGTTTCTGCCATTGATGTCGGTCCCAAGCTAGGTCGAGCTCCGTGAGCTAGGCCACCTGTAGCTCTATACCTACTATCTTTTCCTCCTCTTTCCCCCATTCATCTTCCCTCTTGCTCTACTTCTGGTTCAATCTTGATGAGTTGTTGCTTCGCATTGGGTTTGATTGTGCAACCCTAAGTTTTAACCTCCGTGGACCCAGGACTTAGCTTGGTGCATATTCATGGCTTTCCCACTTCATACTATCTTCCTTAGCTTAAATGGAGGTTTGCATTCTAATGATTTTATGCCCTTTTTCACCATGTGTTCATCCATGTTCTTGATTTCATTTTGTCTGGTTTAATTCCAATTTCGGTTTTCAGTTCTAAAGGGCGGTGAGTAGGTTCAAAAGAATAGTTATAGCTTTACAGCTTTAATGAACATAGCCCTAAATGACGCTACTAGTGACATGATCATTATGATCTTATCTTTTCCATTGTGTTACGATGATGTAGGGTGTTAGTTTTTGAACAATTCTTTTGTTTTATTTATCAATTTAGCAAGCTCCTTAATTAGCATAATGTTGCTAGTTTAGCTTTGTTTCTTGACCTAAACATAGCCTCGTTTCTGAGGAAATGACCCTCCAATACTACAACGAAACATGTTTGTTTACGGCTTATAAATTTACATTCAAATATCTCACACAACTTTTTGGCGCCCAGCTGGGGACGACGGTATGAGATTAGGTCACATTCACATTTTCTTTGTTGTTACCTTCATGTTAGTTGTAAGTGATTTATTTTACTTTCTTTCTTTCGTTATTAACAGTGACTTGACTTAGTTTATTACTTGAAAAACATTCGAAAAAGTAACAAAAGGAAAAAACTGAAAAAATTGGCAAATTTTTGAAAACCCCTAAAAATTAGAAAAAGAACTTGAAAATTTTTAAAACAAATAGCAATTTTCTATTTCTCTCAATTTGAGCATGAACATTTTGGCAATATTTGAGTAAATTAAATAACTTTCATGCTCAATGTGTTGATTAATATTTTGAGAAATGGAAAATTTGCAAAGTGATCATCGGGGTCATGATAAGATTATGTACCAAAGGAGTTTGGTATATTTGTTCACTAAGACTCCAGATGAAATTTGGGATTTCTTTAAATATTTGGCTCATGAGCCTTCGGAGTTTGAAAATGCTTAAGAAATCTTTGGTCGCCCGATTTCTAACCCTTTTATGGTGCATGTTACATCTTTAAATGAGAGTCAGTTTGGGGATAGATCTTATGAGCACCCTCATACTCTATGTGTTCCTGTTTCATGTGATCATTGCTGTTCTTCTAACCATAATGGCAAGCCTTATCGTCATGTTACCTCTATGGACTCTAAAATTTATCAAATTAAGCAAGAACTGAAAAGTTATAAGGCATCCATGGAGAACATGACAAGGACACTTATTGACTAATTCTCAAAGTTGGCTAAAGGTCATGTAGAGAGCACTATGTTTGTTTCACACGAAACCGACCTTAGGGTAGGACCTACCACTCCTGAGGATTGTTTGTCGAGTGATCTTGAGTCTTCCTTTTTTTGGTGTCCAAATATCAGGTTGATACTTTGTTTTGTGACTTTGAGGATAAGAATGGCATATCTTCATATTCTTCTACATATACATCTCCCCTTGAGACTAGCACTTCTTTGGACACCTCCGAGGATGTCTTGATTATCCCCAACCTCTCTCTTCCTTTGGCTTCCTTAGGAGAGCTTGAGGAGGGAGATGGATTTGACATTGATGCTAGTTCTGGTAATCAATGTGGATTATTAATTGAGTCAGAGGATACCTTTTCGATGGAGCATTCTCTAAATGAGCTTTATTTTATGGAGTTTGGTGAAGTTACACCTAACACAGAGCTTAGTGATCCTATTTCTATCCAGTCTTCCCCTACCTTAGCTCCCACCCCTCTCATTTCACCCGTTTCATCCTCTCTCCCTATTTTTCTCCCTTCTTTAGACCATTCTGAGTCTACTTTCGTAGAGTCTGAGGTTGTTATGCTTGGCAATCCTTGTTTAGATCAGACTCTTCATAATAGTGATATAGAGAGACATGAGGATCACTTTAAGGTGAAGGAGTTGATTTTAGGCCCTCCTATGAGCTTTGATTTTCATATCTCATTTGATTTACCTTACGTTTGTCCCCCCTCCTTCTCTTTTGAGGATGTTGGACTTCATTTAGGTCATTCAAACCACTCTGGATGGTTTATGCATTCATATAGTCACATCCTTATTAGACATTGACTTGTGTATCTACACACCTCAGGTTTGATTACACTTAGAGCTTTGATAAGTTCAATAAATCCTTAACTTGTGATCCTCTTATGCGCTTTGTTTGGTCTATATCTCCTGTTTCTAACTACTTTCATTTCTGTACGGAATGTCCCTGAATGTTTGACAAGCTATTACAAGCCTTGATAAGTTTTGATATGAGTGGCAGCTTTTGAGCTGAGATGGAGTGGGTATTACTCCATTGTCCTCCTCTACATCATCTAATTGTGGTATTAGTTTGGGTACATTCTGTATCCATTCCGGTATGATAGTTTCATCCCTTTCCTATTCTCCTTTCTCATTTCTTTGCTTTCTTTTTGTACATAGCTATGGATGTTTAAGGTTGTGATTGTGTGGGTAATTGGTCTTGGGGAGAAATTTGGGATTCGTTGGACAGATTTAGCTGTGATCACCCTTGGTTTTGCTCTGCATTTTGATATTGGTAGTGCATTTTGTTTTGTGAGTATTTGTTAGTCCTTTTGGCTGATAATTATGGATATCTAGGACAATTATGGATATCTAGGATTGTGATTGTATTATGGGTGTTCTATTTGATTTTTTATAGTGTCTTCTTGCTTATTTTGTGTATTTTGTCTTTTTATATGTTTTACTTGTGTGTTTTGTTTCTTTGGTTTTGTGAGTTCTTGTTTTTCTTGGGTTTGGTTTTTGTTTAATATTTTGTTTTTATTTTCTTTTCTTTAGTGGTTTTGTTTTTGTTTTCTATTTTGTTTTTCTTTTCTTTTGTTTGGTTTAGGATTTTCTTTTGTATTTAGTAGCTGCTTGGTTTTGTTTTGTTCTTGTTTTGGTGGTTTTGATTTTACTATTTCATTTTGTTTTTGGTTTTGGTTTTGTTTGTGTTTTAGTGACGTAGGCTTGCACATACTTGTGAATTAGTGTCGATTTTTTGGTTGTACAGTTGTTCCTGGCAAATGGGTCATTCAGGACGAGTACAGGTTGAGTTTTTGTTCAGTTCAGGTCACTTTCGGGTCAACAATGCTGGGGTGGGGTTCGGGTTCAGTTCAAATGAAGTTCGGGGTTTAGGCCATTTTTAGGTTAATCATGTTCCAATCGGGAGCGGGTTTGGTTCAGCTTAAACTCGGGTCGAGTATGTTTTGGGTTGTCTACAGTAACCTGATTCGGATCGGTTATGGGTCGAGTCTAATTCAGCCTGAGCAAGATTGGCTTAATGTTTGGGTTAATATCGAGTCGATTGTAAATCAGATCGAACATAAATCAAGTTAGATTAATTTCAACCAATTGTATAGTTTCAAATGTAGTAATTTTTACTTTTAAATTGTATTTATAAGGTAAAACTGGTTTAATCAGACAAGCCCATTTATTCTATGTTCCCCTTTTACTTCATATGTAAACGATTATATGTTTGTGCTTTATATTTAAAATACTTCTTTTTACTTAGTG
>NCQV01017378.1:575-10743 GCA_002740545.1 Lophocereus schottii | reverse complement strand
ATGATTGGTGAAATGAGTAGAATGAGTTTTGAACCCACAAGACATAGTGTAGATCAAAGCGTGAGTCTAGATAGAAAGGTCGTTGAGTGCAAAACAAGAACTGTTAGTGAACTAATCTATGAAGATGAATTAGTCAAAAACATGAATATAGAGATTTGCTATGAGGCTACCAATACAAATCCAAATAGTATCTACATCCCAATAAAAGAATGTTAAGAGAATATAGTAAATATGAATTGTGCGCCTACATAGATAGTGATTATTTTGTATGCTTCGAAAAAATATCATTATTTCCAAAATTTATGTGCAAAGAGCCAAGGATCCGTTACAAGTAAGGATAGCTGATAACAATATTATGATCCACAATGAAGTTATAGAAGGATTGTCCATAGAATTAAGAGAAGTTCAATGCATTATACTAGTTCTATGGGCTACTAATCAACCCTCGTATGATATAATTATTGGAAATAATTTGAGGAGTTATATTCTCCATGCACATAGACCATAAATCAAATAATATTTACAATAAATGGTCACTCAGTTCCTATTGAAAATTAAGTAAGGCTTACACTCATCCGAAAATTAAGTTTACGTGCAGCTAGCGTGGTCAGAAGGTAATGCCTGGATCGCTTGCACAACGTGAAATAGCACTAATAATGTCATTACTTGATTTTTCTATTACATAGCAAATTATTAAATAATAAGAGCAATTATGCGAAGAGCTCTACTCTGATAATCCTAGAAAAGTTTGGGATAAAGATAAGACATTTGCTAAAATTACTTTATTAAATCCCAACACTATTATCCGAGTTAAAAAAAATGGTGTATACACACCAGGATATCTAGGAATTTGATAAACAAATTAAAGAACTTCTAGATAAAGGATTAATCAGGACTAGCAAGAGTCCTCATCCTAGTCCCACTTTCATGGTAAGAAATCATGTAAAAAAAAGAGGAAAAGCAAGAATAGTGATCAATTACAAAAAGTTTAATGATAATACTGTCTTTGATGGTTATTATATTTCTAACAAAATAGTTCTTTTTAACAAAATTCAAGGAGCCTCTTGGTTCTCAAAAATGGATTGCAAAAGTGGATACTGATAGATAAACATGGACTAAGAAAGCATTCCTTTAACTGCATTTAATACCCCTTAAGGACATTATGAATAGTAATACCATTTGGTCTTAAAAATGCACCCCAAATATTCCAAAGAAGAATAAATAACATCTTTAAAGACCTTAATGCCTATTATTTAGTTTACCGATAATATCCTTATCTTTTCCAAAACCATAGAACAGCACAAAGATGATGTCTTAACTGTCACCCAAAGATACATTAATCATGGTATTATACTTGGAAACAAAAAGTGCATTTATGTTGAACAAGAAACTAAGTTCTTAGGTCTATAAAAAAAAGTTACACAAATTATTCTACAAAAATATATTTTGAAAAAATATAAAATTTTCCTAAAAAAATTGAAGATAGGAAGCAGATAGAAAGGTTTCTTGGATGCCTTACCTACGCTTCATATTTCATTGAAAAACTAGCTGAACTAAGAAACCCATTGCAGCAGAAACTCAAGAAAGAAGTAAGTTAGACATCGACCACTAAAGATACAAAGATTGTTAAAAACCTCAAAAAGATGTGTAAAAATCTTCCTGTCCTTAATTTGCCTAATGAAGGAGATGACTTAGTTCTTGAGACAGATGCCAGCAATGAGCTATGTAGTGCAGTACTCAAAATCAAAGAAGGAGAAAAACTCTGTAAATATTGCAGTAGAAGTTTTAATAAGGCATAATACAACTATCCCACGATGGAAAAGGAAATCCTTGCAGTCATAAGGGGAATTGAAAAATTCTTAATCTTTTTAGCCCCAACACCTTTAGTTATTCGAACTAATTGCAAAGGAATACTTGGTTTTGTGAAAGAGAATTCATCAAATATGCAAGCACAAGGGCGACTCCTGTGTTTTCCTTCTCTATTGAACATATACAGGGATCGAAGAATTCTCTGGTAGATAGTTTTAACTCATGAACTCGCTAATGGTGATCATCAGAGTAGAACTCCTGTCGGTAAAGGAGGAAATCCATAATGAAATACCATTGTCACTAGGACGGATTTCTCCTTCTAGTAAAGTGCTTATTGATAATTTGAAATTCCATACAAAAAGTAGATTACGCTTTGATCTGCTTTCTTCTACCTACTTAATAGCCCAAAGATTTTCCCTTCTAGAGTTACAAGTTAATTACGTAAGATTTCTTATCATATTCAAAAGAAAATAAGTTCTCATGTTCAAGAAAAATAGTTTAATGAGTGGTATGAAGCCTGCATTGATTATTATCATAACTATTCCTATGATATTCAGGAGTCTTGGAGTATAACAATCTACTTTCCCGATGAGTTTGAAGTAGGTGGTGTTAGTTTTCCAGCAAATTCAATATCTCCAAATGACCATGTCATTAAAGCCTCCGAGTGCGGGATGGTAGTTTACTTTATGGAGTTCCCAATCCGAAGTTCTCATTTTTCTCAACATTAACTAAATTTCAGCAATGCATGCTCCAAAGGATCCATTAGATTTTTACAACTTCTAATGGTCCAACAAAAATTCCAAATAATAGATGCCTATGTGGAGGTACATTGTGCACTATTAAAGTATGAAAATGAAAAAGCCAAACCAACTTATTATCTTGTTAAGATAGTTGATTTCGATGACCCTGATGATCGACGACAAGAATGGAATCCAGAGCAACGAGAATTAGTTACTGATGCTTTAGCAAGAGCCATTGGATTTTTCAACATTTATCAATAGAGTTGAAGATTAATTGAACGAAGAAAAACACTAGTGCATTACAGAAATACTACTTGCTCTTGGCATAATGATTTTAACGAATACATGAATGTAGAAGGAGCTACCTCAGAAGATGTTTTTGATTATTTCTTTGATGTTGGAGCTAAAAAATTCTTATCAGAAAAAGAAAAATAATATCTTCTTAAATTATTTGAGAAATGGGACCTCGAGCATCTTCAATTTGATGAAGATTTTGATGATTATCCAGATAATGATGGTCTAAAAGACATAATTGGAGATAAAGCTATGCAAAATCTCAATAATAATAACTAGTCTTGTCATCATTAAAAATACTGAAAAGTGTTTGCTTCATTATTGTACTATTTTGACAAGTGTCAGGCCTATAAATAAAGTAGTCTACTGTAGCCATGTGAATGTAACTGTAGCCATGTGTAAAATTAGTATATATTGTAGCCATTATGGCATCCTATGTACCTCCATCCTCTCTATAAAAGAAGAGGTCGAGCGTTGAGAAGGGATACGGTCATTTGAGCATTTTTGAGTAAAAGAGAAGTCGAGATTCTCCATTTCTCTATGAGAAAGCATTTTTAATGATCTTAGCTTAAATCCCTTTTCAATCTTTCCATTGTAAAATTTCCACTTTCAAGCTTTCAATAAAAGAAGTTTCCCAATAGGGAACGTTATTAATACAAATCGAATTTTATGTCTTAAATATTATAATTTCTTGACTAAAGTCTTACTATCCTTTAAGATAGATAAAACTTGATTAGTGACTACGATTTGAGGTAGAAAACAAAATAGATATGTGTTGTGCCTGATCTAAGGAATGTGTGGTTGAGATTATCAATCTCTGTAAACTAGAAGCCAGAGGAACGCCGGAGTCCAACGCCCACTAAGTTCAGGTAATGTTCAAAACTCTCTAATTAAGTTTTAATTATTTTGCTAAGCATAGTAGGCCTATAATCATAGAAATTATGATCTTTGAGATATAAGTAGTAGATTGTGGCACAGAGTACTAGTAAAGTTATTGTAACAAGTTTAATTGACAAAAGCAAAGCATCTTTCCTATTTAGACCCTTAAAATAGCTTTTTTGCATAGTTCACCCAATCCAGAGGGCTTTCTGCAATTTCCTAAAGTTTAAGGACTAAAAAAAAAATGACCTAAAAATTGGTTGTTTGAAAACATAAGGTACCCTAGAATTAGATCTCAAATGACATGATCCTAAAAATAGTTACCATTGAACTTAGGCACCTAAGAGTCACCTATTGTAATATTTTAACATAGCAACTGGTGTTCACATGTTCCTTAGCACATTTTTACCTTGTTCATCTATTGGGAAGTATCAGTCCACTACAGTGCCAGTAAAAAGCTATGTTCGATATAATTTAGGAAATTTTTAACTATCCATGCAGTATTCCAATTTAGTAACTATTCATACATCCCTTCCACTGTTCGAATATTTCTTCTTTATTTCAATCTCCACCTATGTTTTGAATTTAACCCATTTGGCTAATTGGGTTAAGACTAATTTCTTAAAAAGATGTGGTTTGCTTTGGAACGAATCCAAAGGAAAAGCTAGTTGCTCTCCTGCTGAACCATATCTAGATCTCATGAAATTGGTATATCTTCTAGATGATTCATGAAATTCTTCAAGTTTTGGAATTACGTCATTAGCTAAATTGGATTCAAACTCGTCTATGTTGAGTTCTGCACCAATTCCATTGATCTTGCTTTCAACCACTATTTTTTCTTTTTTTTTTTTTACCCATTTTATCTTGATCTCTTCTAAAGAGATATCATCTAGATCTTCTAGTTTAATAAGTTTCATTTGTTGCATATTTTTCTTCTAGTTGAACATTATTAGTTTCTTTATTATCGTCACTTAGAATATCTATTTATCTACTATGGCTGCATAAACTTGTTCAACTCCTTTGCATTTTGGTTTTTATCAAATATAATATGCAACTCCTATAGATTCTACCGCTTATATTCCATCATCTTTTTCTTCAAATTTGACTTCCTTGTCTGAGTATTTTGCTGATGATTTTTCTACTTCTTTTTCAATTTTTATATCTTGCAAAAGAAATAGACTTTTATTTTCTAAGTTTTGAAAAGGATATTTGCGCTAAAATGGAGTACTAATCTCTAAATTTGACTTATCAGTATGTCTGACATCATTGATTAAAAAGAAGATGGATTAATAAAAGTTGTTTTTTAACTACATTTGACCTCCTTGATTAAAGCATGATGTATTAATGATAATTGTTTTTTAATATGCTATTAAGTTAATTAATAATTAATTAATTTAATTAACCTGATTATCTTTTGCCACGTGACTTTGATACCAATTTAAAGAGGGTCTCGAGTAGTACTTGCGATAAGAATATTACATTCACAAAATTAAAATTTTCTAGCATAAGTTTTGAAGAATTTGGATAAAATATGCAAATATAAAAAAAAAATTAGGGTACCTGAAGCAATTCAAAGAATTATGTTTGCTTAAATGTGGTTCTAGAAAATGTTCACCCAAAGTTGGATGGAACTAAAAATATTTATCTAAAGTAGTCCGTTCAAAAAAATATTTACCTAAACCTAAATGGTTCGTAATGAAGTTTTTCCATTAGTTTAATGATTGTCCTTCAACATGGAACCACCATTACACCGAACATGATTTTGTAGTTCACAACTATAAAAATTAAGTTATTCCTACTCAAGATGTGGACTGTGCTACTTCCAAAACCCCTTTGAAGAACTGCATGCTAGTCCTTTTGTTGTCCTTAAAAGGATCCAATTAAGGGAAAGAGAGTTCCACAAATTAAGTAGTTACGTATCTTTGTTCATTTCCAAATAAAATATGTTGTCTGCTCTAAATTTTTATACAGATCGTCTAGCAAACGTCCACTCAATAGGGCCGCTACACCAACAAATCACCCCCTTGGATGGAGTCTTGAATAGAAAAGGATCTAGGGCTTTAGCATTGTTAATGTGTGGGTATTGTACAAGGGTGTTGCCTAGTTATTTTTTTCAATTTTTTTAGCAAATCAATTTCTATTATTTTTTCACTTAATTTAAATAAAAATAAGTTTTATTCTAGTATTCAATTTTTTCTAATTCTTTTGTAGCTTTGCTTGGGCTTTTGTTGTGAGCAGAAATGATAGTCTTTGATAAATGCATTATTATGGTTTGGAATTTTTTATGACTACTAAGATTTTAAATAAAAAAATCACCCCCAAAATGGTTCCTATGAGCTACAAGGTATTTCATAATTTATTTTTAATCTCTAGGGCCATATAAATAGTTTAAACAATTTACACTACATAAGATTTCTATTAATTTTTTTTATTTTGCATCCTTCTAGGAGTATTTTAGGTAAAAAGCATAATGTGTAATAGTAAGTTTAAGTTATAATAAAAAACTAATCACCTTATGTTGTTGAATTCCTCTTTTAAGATGAGAATGCTGCAAAGCTATGAGGCATACATGCTTTTGCATATCATAAGTACGATATACTGTGGCTGGAGGATTATACCTAACTAATAGTTAGTTGCCAATTTAATTATTAAGGAATAATTTACCACTATATTTAAGCAATTTCTTTCGGGAAATCGATGGAAAGAATGTAGTAGGAAGGTCCTTTGACACTTACTATATTTATCAACTTTTATCCACTTTCTAATATCCATCTCTAAGCAATTAGTAGCTAATGGTTAAGCGCGGAAACCAAATTTGGGAAACTGATTCTATAATGGGATTCACTATGCACATAAATAGAAAGCTAATCAATGTAGGTACAAATGCCATTTGATCATCCATTCATTTTGTGCAATGAAGGTACTTACAAGTTGAACAACCAAAATGAAAGGGAAGATAATTGGATTAGTGGTGTCAATAATTTTAATGGTTGGTTTGGCTATAAGTCTTGTATTTGGTATACGTTTAGCAAATAAGTCATCAAATCCAAGTAACAATCCATTGTACAAATCCTCCAAGGGAATTGCAGCAGTTTGTAATCCGACGGATTATAAGGATGTATGTGCTCAAAGCCTCAATACTCTTTCTAACAACGAGACTGCTACCCCAGAAGATTACCTCCAAGTTGCCATCAATGTTACGATTGATGCTATTAACAAAGGTATAGCGAAGTCGGCTTATATAGGTCAATCTGCAAATGATTCTCTAAATCGTATGGGGTTTCAGGATTGCAAAGAGTTACTTCAACTTGCCATTCATGAACTGGAAGCAACATCAGCAGACATAAGATCCTCCAATCCACACAAGATAAGTGAGAGGATTAACGAACTTAAGAATTGGCTAAGTGCTACAGTGGCATACAAAGAAGCATGTCTTGATGGTGTTGACCAACGTGACTTGAAAGAACTAATGACAAGAGGTCTCGCTAACTCGACACAGCTCATTAGTAACTTGCTTGCCATGGTTTCTGATATGGATCAAATTTTAGACAAGTTTGATATTAAAAGAAACAAGACTCTTAGCTATCGACGACTCCTTAATGTTGGTTCATCAAAGGTGACTCTTAACAATGGATATCCTACTTGGTTTTCTGCTGCGGATACGAAACTATTAGGTAGGATCCATACGAATAACCCAAAACCTAATGTTGTTGTGGCTTCGGATGGAAGCGGCCAATTCAGGACCATATCTGCAGCTCTTGCAGCATATCCAAACAATTTACAAGGAAGATATGTGATTTATGTAAAGGCAGGGATATACGATGAGCAAGTGCTCATAACAAAAGATCAAGTCAATGTTTTCATGTATGGAGATGGACCTCGCAAAACCATTATCACAGGAAGAAAGAATTATGCCGAGGGAGTCAGCACATACCAAACAGCTACATTTGGTGAGTTTAGTAATTTGTTTCATTCATGTTCCTATTTCATAGGAAGTAACTGTAAACATGATATACATAATTGAGATAAAAAAAGGGCATTTGAATCATACCTTCTGATTGGACACGCTAGATAATTATTGATGTTGTATTTTAAGCCTATAGTATCATATTGGCCTTACGATGGACGAGTTTGCATAAATCTTTTTTTCCTTAGAATTATGTTTTATCTTAAAATTTAATAATTCCATTGGTTTAATAATGAATCATTTCTAAAATATATTTTCATAGTTTTTATTATATATACAATTGATCCACATGGGTTAAAATTTCATGAAATGTTAATATATTTATGAGGTCCTATTAGGGGAACGGCAATAATGTTGCCTTAATATATGTAGAACAAATACAAATGTAAGTGATAGACTAAGGAACAAACACAAATGTAAAAAAATTATTTGATTATGCACACATTCCTAATTATAAAACTCCATCTGAAAATAATAAAAAAAAATATTCAAAGCACTCAATAAAATAACATAGTGAATATAAGATGACATAGTATGTTCTACCAAATACACACACGCACACACACAAAAAATGACATATTATCTAGAAACCCGATAATATAGATTATGTCTTTGTGAAAGTATATAAATAATTGAAAAGAATTAAATAACTCCTCTACTGACAAGAAAAAAAGAATATTCATTAAAAATATTTTAAAAAAAACACTGAATGACTAATGATCTTATGTCATCGGCCATGGTACTTGCCTAATACACAGACAAAGTTGTACAAATACATAGATCCTTTGCACTAATGAACATGTCAATCATTTATTAATTAGAGATTCCTAACTAATCAATCATTGATATTGTAGCTGTAATTGGAAACAGGTTCATTGGAAAGTCTATGGGGTTTCAAAATACAGCTGGTCCACAAGGGCACCAAGCTGTAGCACTTCGAGTGCAATCAGATATGGCAGCCTTTTACAATTGTAGAATGGACGGATACCAAGATACATTATACGCACAAGCCCATCGTCAATTTTATCGCAACTGTGTGATTTCTGGTACAATAGATTTCATATTTGGAGATGGTAATGCATTCATCCAAAACTCACTAGTGATCGTTAGACGGCCGATGGATGGCCAACAAAACACAGTGACTGCCCAAGGGAAGACCGATAGCCGCGAGACTACTGGGATAGTCATTCATAATTGTAGAGTTGTGCCTGAGCAAAAATTATTTCCTATTAGAATCACAATCCAAACGTACCTTGGACGCCCTTGGAAGAAATTTTCTACTGTTATTTTTATGCAATCTATGCTCGCTGATTTTATCAATCCAGCCGGGTGGTTGCCCTGGTCTGGGAACTTTGCATTGGATACTTTGTTCTTTGCAGAATTCGCTAACCAAGGGCCCGGAGCAGACACTAGTAAAAGGGTTCATTGGAAAGGTTACCATGTTATTTCAAATCCAAGAGATGCTATGAGGTTCACTATTGACCCATTTATTCAGGGGAATGAATGGATACCGGCATCTGGTACACCATTTTTCATTGGCTTAAAGCACTAGAAACTGCTGGTAGTTCCAACAACAATTTCTAACTTATCACAGATCAATGGTATGATTGATCATAAATCTCCACCCCTAGGGTGTCAAAGGGCGTGAAGCATCTAACAATCTTACAGATCAATGGAAGTTTGCTTTTACCCTTTTATGGCAATTTCTCTATCTCAACTTTCATGACTCAACTTTCATGAGATTTATCAAGGATAGACATCAATCAAGGAGCAATGCAGCCACATACATCAAGCATTATGGGAGTAAGCACTTGTTCTTATACTGAAAAAATAAAGATACAAAACTTCGTACAACTTGTAGCTGCCGATCCTTTGTACAATCTTGCTTTATAATTATTTGCTAAAGGGAAAAATACATTGTTATTGAAGTCAGATCGTAGTTAAAGTGTTGTTGTGTCATTTTAGACAAATGGAAGTGTCCTGTTTAGGAGATTGAGTGCCAGTTTATGACTTTGATAATTCAAACTTGCAAAGATCTCGAAATAGCCATTATAGTAAATATAATGTGATCCTAGAACAATGATATGTTTGCCTATCAAACAAAAAAAGGTTTTTGATAGGTTCGGTTTATTATATGCATCTTTATTATGTGCATTTGTGCATTTGCCTTACAAACTGCATTAGCACCATTTAGTTCATCATTTTCTTTCTTTCATTTTAATGATCTTCAAATTGAATGGAAGCATTTAATTTTTCCCATATTTTTTAAAAACAAAGGATGCATGTCATGTAGGAATTCTAAGCCCAAAAAAAAATAGGCAAAACTTTTCTCCAATTATTTTTATTGGAGGAAAATTGAAAAGAAGAAACAATGCAAGAAACAATTATAGAAATCGACCCATTTCACTAGTAATCTAGGTCTAATTTCCAGGGTAACCTAGACAAAGTTGTCACAGATCTATACAGATTTTGTCAAATA
>NCQV01017309.1:0-13386 GCA_002740545.1 Lophocereus schottii | reverse complement strand
CCATCTAAAGTGATCTGAATGATCTAAATGAAATCTCACATCTCTAAGAGGGGAAGGGAGAGGACCAAAACAAGGCCAATCAAAGGAAATATGAAAATCAGGGCTCAAATGTCAGCCTAAAGTCAAGTCTTCCATTTTAAAGTGATCCTTGAGTCTATCTATGCCATTATCATCAAGAGTCCGATCTAAACAAGGAATATCAAGCACAAAATTCTCATGCTCTACAAAGTAGACTCAGGAAGGTCTAAAGAAGAAAGAAGAGGGGGAAGGGAAGAACTGCAATACTCAAGAAGGAGGTCAGCTTGAACAAGATCAACAGAAAATGATTCATATTCAGTACAGAGATCCTCATTCAAACTCATATCGACATTAAACCCACAAAAAGATTCATATTCTATATGCAGAATATTATTTTCTAATTTAAATAGAAGGTCAGGAATGATGTAATCAAAAGAGAATGCTTCATATTCAATATGAAAATCCAAATCAAGACCTTCAGTAGCATTAAGCCCATATGAAAATGATTCATATGCTGCAGAAAGAATATCATCATCAAAGTCCAAAATAGTGGGTTCAGTTATCTCATCACATAACTTCGGTGAAATAGCTTTCGAATCATCTAAATCATGAAGCTCAACTACAGGTGCGATGCTTATATCCGGCTCACTAACAGTATCAAATTGTTCACTCACATCAAATTCACGAAAGTCTTTAAAACTGGTGGGTAGGTCAATATAGACTAAGATATCTTCAGTGACATCTTTGGGTGAGCTAGTGCAGGGTGCAAGGTCTGTTGATAGAGATGTAGGGAGGTCATTCTCTTGATCTAGATTAGGCAAACACATCCTTTCATTCAAATCAGCCTAGTAGAATAAGAGGGTTCAAAATCATCATAAAGACTAATGTCAGATTTAGGAGATCCTAAACTAGAATCAATCTCACTAGAAGTCTCCCTATTTTTGTCAAAACATTGAGAATATTAAGTAATTCTCACTTTCATAGTCTCCATCATTTGTTCAGTCATGTCGTTAATCTTGTTTTCAACACTTGCACATGTGACATCAATATACTCACGATAAGGACAAGTATAAGCATCATGATCAGGAGATTCACAATAGTCACACAACGCAGCAGGAATATAAGAGTTATATGAGTCATAGAAATTCATAAAGTGATCTGAAGGGTAAGAATTAGCATGAAAATCATACTCTCCATGAGTCGGGTATCTAAAAGTCTCATTAGCTTGTTCAAACGCGTAGGTTTCTCAAGCTAATTTTTCAAAGAATCCCAAACTTCATTTTGAGTTTTAGCTAATAATTCTATTAAACCTTCAGGACAAAGTGATTCAATATAACTCCTTGACTCAATATTTAGACCCTCAATAATGACCTCACAAATTTTCCATTTTTGAACATTATGATTCAGTTGAGCACGATAATCATTAAGTCTTGAAAATAATTCCAAAAAGGTTCGTGCTCATATTACAGGGCAAATTGAAAATTTTAAAGTTTTTAAAGTTTTTCAATTTTTAGGGGTTTTCAATTTTTCAATTTTTTTGGGTTTTTTTGGCTTTTTCAATTTTTTTGGATTTTTGAATTTTTTGAAGAAACGATTAAACTAGATAACAATTGATACCAAAATAAGGAAAGTTGAAATCGATGCCAAAATAAAGTTACGAAATGACCAAAACACATCATTTAAACAAATCACAACTAATAAACCACGTCACAACTAATAATGAAATACACAAATTAAAGCACCAAATAAGAAAGTAGCTACGAAAATGAAAATATGACCTAATCTCATACCGTCGTCCCCGGCAACGGCGCCAAAAACTTGTTGGGGAAATTGAGAGTTTAAATAAAAGTGCCGCAAGCATACAATTCTCGCTGTAGTACTTGACGGTCGTCTTCACAGGGACGATGGAAGAGTTTTAGGTCATAAAAAGTGAGGATTAACTAATTAGCTACACTAAGCTAAATGAAATTATTTAAAGCAATCCAACAGCCTAATTCAACTAAACGATCATCCAAACCCTCAATCGAATCAAAGGCACGCAACTTAAATCAATGAACTTACACGCATTAAACCTAAGCATTCAACTAAACGAAGCCAAGCCAAATCTTTCGAGTCATCGAAGCCATCTAAACTTGCAAAATCAACAAGATTATTCGAGCTTAAATCAAACAAAACTAAATCGCCTAAACTACTAAATCAACTAATTCAACCAAACTACTAGCTCGACTTATTTAGCCAACTTAAAATCATATTAGTAATCACATAACCAAACTAACCATTATAATCTATCCTAAATAGGTCACTGTTTATTAATCTCACCAAGGCCCAAAACAGAAACGCATCAATTCAGCACAATAATCAGCTACAATAACCAGCATAAGCAACCAAGCAAGCATGCCCAAACAATCATCGCCAATCGAACTCAACAGAACAAGTTCCCATTCCAGAATCAGCTATTCTAGTTAATTAAACTAGCTTCCAACTATAATCAATTCAAATAAATCAAGCAAACAGACAACCACTGAGCAAAAGGGCGAGGGATTGAGAATAGAACAGAGGAAATGGGTAACACGAAAGGGGGATTGGGAATGAAAGTAGAACAAACAGAGGAGTTGAGCAACCCAAAATCTGGAGCAAAAATTATGAAAGAATTCCACCATCATCCTGATGCATTCACCAAAGGAAATAAGAGGAACTCGCAGAGGTGATGTTCATGGGAAGGGAACTAATTCGAACAGCGGAAGGAAAACTTTAAAATTTCTAAGCAAAACCACATCCAATTCTCGCAAAATCGAACTAAAATTGTGAATTGCTACTGGAAGACGCAAAAGTATAGCATAATTATAAGAAATTTGAACCCAAAAACTCATTCTAACATCAAACCCAAAAACTGAAATTTGCCCTAAAATTCGAATAGTTGGAACGAAAGCAAAATTAAAACTTAAAACTAAACCTAAACTTAAATTAAATCTAACCTAACCCTAGAATTACCTAGCGTTTTTTTCCTTAATGGTGTCGCTGTCCGTTTATGCTTGAACGCTGCTTCAATTTCGACCCTTCGATTCGTGTCTTCGTGGATGGTGTAGATGGCATTGGTGAGGTGTTGTGCTGACACCGTTAGCGTGAAACACAGTAGAGGGGGACAGCAATGGTGGTGACGTGGAAGAGAGAGAGATGCGAGGTAGAGAGAGGAAGGAGATGGGGCTGGTGAGGAAGATGGAGTTCGGGGCTTTGGGTTCTGGGGAAAGAAGAGGGATGCGAAGAGAGAGAGTGAAGGGGAGGGGGAAATGCTTTAAATGAACCGGGTTCGGTTTAGCGTGAGCTAGTCCGGTTTTTTAACTGGGCCAGTTCAGTCCAATTCTGGCCCAGTTCTTCAATTCCTGACATTTTCACTATTTTTTCTCGTATTTTTGGCCATTATTCGAAATTATTCAAAACCTACAAAATAAAATAAAATCAGTTAAAAACCTTAAAAATATGATTAAAACGAGCATAAAACAGGTGTAAAAGTACCTTAAAAATAGCTCATTTTTGGTACGAACAGACGCCCATCGGATGGTAGCATATCCCTTTTATCCAGTACATGAGATTTTGAGTTGAATAAAGGAGCTTATGACTGTTGTAATGTGTGTTATAGAGCTAAACAAACAAGAAATGTTTTCATCTCAGTTATTTTAGAGCTACTGGACCATTTCAACCTATAAATTGTGATTTATAGGGGAGCTATCATACCCTGTCTCTGTCAGGGTGTCATTATTTTTTTTGCTATACTGGACGACTTCAGTAGAGTTGTGTGGGTTTTTTTCTTAAGGCATAAAGATGAAACTTTTGAATGTCTTGAGAATTTTTGGTCAATGGTAAAAACTCAATTTGGTGGGCTTATTCAATGGGTTAGGAGCGACAGTGGGACTGAATTCATTAATGGGCCCTTGCAATAATTTATTGCTACAAAGGGAATTATCCATGAGACATCCTGTCTGGACACTCCACAACAAAATGGTCAGGTAGAGAATAAAAATAAGCATTTGTTTAATATCACTAGGGCATTAAGGCTCCATGCCTCTCTTCCTTAAAATTTTGGTGTAAGTGTGTACTTACGGTCGCTTACCTTATCAGTCACACTCCCACAAAGCTTTTGGGCTTAAAAACTCCATATGAAATGTTGTGTGGAGTCAAAACAACCTACAAACATATTCGAGTTTTTGGATCACTATGTTATGCTCATAATGACCCTAAGGCCCGTGATAAGTTTGATAAGAGAGTCTCACAAATGCAATTTTTTAGGAAATCCTCATGGTCAAAAGGGGTGGAAAGTGTATAATCTTCAGAGCCAACGGATGTGTGTGTCTCGAGGTGTGGTGTTCTAATTGCTACCACAAACACACGGCTGTTGCAGTATAGTTTTAATATCGATCTCATAGATTCTAAGTATAGTCTATCGAGTTTTAACCTGTTATAAAAGGCTAAGCGACTAAATTTTGAATTGGATGTCTCAACTATCACTATTTAACTGTCGGAAGTTTAATCAAATTAAAGGCATCTAGGGCCTTGCTTCACCTAGTAAAGAGTTGGATGGTTGGGGGAGTGCAATCAAACTAAAAAATTCAATCTTTTCTTTCAAAACAAACTGAATTGCCTAAATGAACCAATTAACATTCTTTCAAAAATCCTTGGTTTAGTCTTGGTTAGGGATTCTTGATTGCTAATATTTTCCTCTTAACAAACAACTCTCTTTCAAGCAGTCGTTAAATTAAGTTCTAACTAATTGTTCTCACAGTGAGTTTTTCCTGTCAGTACTTCACTCAATTCTCAAGTGTAAGCAAGCAAATTTGGCCTAAACTTACTCACAACAATTCATCCACAAGATGGAATTCAATCAAACTAATTGGATAAAGTACAAATTTTAAAAATTAGAACTCCAACATAAATACTTTAGCTAATAAGTCCCTAACTTAAGAAAAATTACTCATACATAATAGCAATATTCAACATCTAACAAAAGCTCAAGAAGAAACTAGAAGGGAAGAAAAACTTAGCAACAATGGTAGTCTTCAATGGCTTCCCAAACTCTAAGCCTCCAAGTCCCAATCTTCCGCTCCAAATCCTCTTCTTACTCTAAAGAAAATAAGAAAAATCCTAAAACTAATGATAACAGTGAAAGTTGGATGCTTTGATTTTATGTGCTCCCCCCCTATTGTAGCAAAAACGAACCCCATTTATGCACAAACTTAGCCATTCTCAAATATAAGACGAAGGAAGATAAAGAGGCAATAGTTTTAGGCTTACCACGGACCGTGGCCATCATCACGGAGGGTCCATGATCGCCTCTATCTCAGTATGCGTTGGTTCTTCTTTCTTCTCCATAGGTATGGTAACTTAGGGGCATTCGTGGGGAGTGAAAACACACTCAATTGGGTCAAAGACAGTGCAAAAAGGCCTAGAAACCTGTAAAACACAGAAAAGAGTCATACCTCAATGTAAAATGAGAAAAGGAGTATAGATTATGACATAAAGTACACAATTCTCCCTAAAAATGTAACAAAATAGCCCTAAAATGGAATGCATTCCAAGCATCTATCAAACTCCCCATGCTTGAACCATTGCTTGTCTTTAAGCAATCATAAAAACCAAAACTAAAATGAAGAATCTCCTAAGGTAAACATAAGTGGCAACATCAATAGCCTATTAACCCAAGAAGCTAGCCCAAAAGCGATAAAAAATATTGCAAAACAGATAAGTGAATAAAGTTTTCAAAATAGAACAAATGCCATCATGTTAAATGTTGAATCGATCACTCAAATCAACTTAAATAATCATATCAACACATACATTAGGGAGAGCTAAAAGAAGAGGTAGACCTTCCCTTAGCAATGAAGCACTCATCACTTATGTGTTTAAAAATATAATGCGGCTCACTCAAATCTCATTCTAAAGAAATCAAATCTACCATAAGCTTGACAAGACTCTCAAATTCGGTACCTCGAAAATGTAATGCATGCTAGATAATCATAAGGACTTTAATAGGGTTGTCATGGGGCTATGGGTAAAGGTAAGAGGGGAACAAATATGTTGGGAATTGTGGAGCTAAAAGCCAAAGACTATGAGTATGAATCATCTTCACCTAGCTTCTCATAAAAAATACTCCTCACACCAAACGCCAATACATCTTAAATACACAAAATAACCCCAAGTTGATCGAGTATGTGGATAAGTGTTGAATCACAATAAAATTTAAACTAAATCCTTGCATTATTTTTGCTTCTCTTTAAGTCTCTTTCAACATTTTTTCGCTTTTGATTCTTGATTTTCTTTTAATTTTTTACCCTTTTCTTTTCTATTTTTTAGATAAGAGAAGGATTATGGCAAGAGAAATTGTACACTTTTCAACATTTTTTCTAACAACTCGCAAAATCCAACCCAAGATAATTCCAAGGGGAATATCACATTAATTCCTCATTGCATTCCAACAAACCACACCCAACAACAATGTCATTAATACCCACCTACTTCCAATCACTGATGAAACTCTATAGTCTTGGCAAAAAAGGTAGAACATGTATCAGGCCAAGGTTCAGTATTATAGGTTTGCATCAAGAAAAAGAAAAAATCAAAGCTCAATGGGTGGTAGTAAGGGATAAATCATACAAAGGGTGGCTATTTAGTCAATGTAGCTCATAAATTCAGTGAATGCGTCGAACATATTGCCTAAACATGCACGCTAAATGTGATCTTGAACAAGAGTCAAAGTAAGTTTTAGAGATTTGAAATCAAGGAAGAGCCACACATGAAAAAAATATTGGACTAAAACGATGAATTAGTCCAAATACGACTCAAAGTCTCACAGGATAACTGCCAAAGCAAAATTAGCTCATTAGATCATATGTGTCATATCTTCATGCAAAGATTCATTGAGCAATCAAGGCATAGTCAACATGACGGATAAAACATAAGCACATTTCGAAAACTTATAATTAAACATTTATTTACAAAAGGGCATAACAAAAAGGGTCAAAATAAGCTAAGGAAAGCTACTTAGTCTAAGACTCATTATTGGAGGATTTTATTACTTTTTCTCTCTTTTTTTTGGGGTTGTGTTTTTTTAATTTTTTTTTCCCTGACACAATAAATGCAATGAAAAACTGTTGAAAATACCAAAAAATAAAGCTAAACCTAAGAAAAGAAGCCTAAAAGTAGAAAGAAAAATGAAATAATAAACTAAAAATGTAAACTACTCCTATATGTAACACCTCAAATGCAACCTACTTATACATCCACATCACATACACATATGCACACATAACTCTCCTATGCTTGGACAAAGCATTGTCCTTAATGTAAGGACATACAAAATTAATGGGGAAGAAAAAGAAGAACTAAAAATGAGGAGGAGGGGGAGAAGAAGGAGGGTGGGGATGAGAAATATGTCAATCTCGTTAAGTCTTTAAATAGGTGCTAAAGTCTTGGAAGTACTGATTTTGGGAGGCAATCATCCCACGAAGCTCATCATGTCGCTCAAAGTCATGGAGCGCGGTATGTTCAGCTTGAGTGTAAGCTCGGAGGGATGATTGCTCCTCTTGTATGGACTAAAGGGTAGCAAGCAAACCAGCATAATCAGAGGATGAGGATGGTTGGGATGAACTAGAGGCCCTAAGGTGAGCCGCGGAGGAGGTGATGCAACTTACACCAACTCTTCGTAACCCAAAAAAAAGTATAGATTAGCCTAGTTCAAGAGAGTGGTTCGTTCAACATTAGTGAAAGGCGTAAGATGGTTCCCAGTATAAATCCAACAAATATGCCCAGCCTCAACCATACAAAATTTCATTTGCTCAAAAGCGGCTAAGTTTAACCGCTCGTAACCGGGAACTCTATTGTCAAGGTTCGGTTATATCCTCATAGACCTAGAAATGGAGGTAATAAGGCCCTCAATCATAATCCTCTATGTGGAGCTAATGACCACGCTATGGAACTGATTAACCAAGGTTGAACCGGGATCAAGTTGGTCACCTTGAAACATGCTTTGTAAAAAATACAATTCAGACAGGCGAGGCACATTCAAACTATCCTCCCTCGCAAATAAACCACAAGCAAACAATCGTTGGGCTACTTGAATGCAGGGGTTTGTAATGACAGTGGCTCTGGAGTTACTTGTATCACACCGATGATCCCCAAAAAGTTCATGCTAAAATGCGTTTTGGTTCAACTCTTTTGGGACATGTCGATAAGGCAAGTTCATACTCAGCGGAAAACCAAATATGCTATTAAAGGCACTTAAGTTTAGCTCATAGAACTCCCCATTTAGATAGAAGGAAATGTATCCTTCTTAAAACTGAGGCCCACTCGTGACCTTCATATGCAATGTGCTTAAAAATTCAATGGTGAGGTCACGATAAGTGTGGTCTCTAGTTTCTAAAAATGGCCCTATACCACCCCTAGGAAACAATCAATGGATTTCATCCAATACACCCAAACTAGCTAATGAATCCTCGTCATAATAATGAGTAGCAACAACCAACTTACTACTCAAATTATTATATCTTGCAATATGCTTGAGATGTGTTAAACCAAGAGGGTTAGGGATATTACCTCGGTTTCATGCGTTTGTTGAGGTCGGGGAAGTCCAGGTGCTCTTTGAGGTGCTTGACTAGATGTCCTTGCCTCTTGGGTGGCTATTGACTTCTTCTTGGGTGCGATGGAAATGGTGAAACGGATGGGTGAAAAGTTGAAAATATAACTAAAGTGAAAAATGGAAAAGAAAAGAACTAAAAATGCAAAATTTAAGAAAAGGAAGTGAAATAAGAAGAAATACGGAAGAAAAAGAGAGAATTGGAAGAATGGAGGTTGAAGTGGAGTTGGTGAAACATGGGTTATAAAGATGGGTAGAATGTGAGAGAAAAAGGGCACGAAATGAGAAAATTTAAGAAGGTTTGGTTGAAAAAGTGACGAAAATTAGAAGAAAGGAGAGAAATTTAAGGAAAAATGATGAAAAAGTGAATGTTTTAGAGGTGGGTGGTTATGGAGGTTTTAGAGAGAGATGGAGAGTGTTTAGAGTGAGAAGGCATGAAGGATTGAGGAAGGTGAAAGGGTGTCGGGTCAAAAGGGCATGACAAACCCTTGACCCCGGACGAGAAGCTTCACCATGGATCGTGGCATCCACCACGAAGGGTTTGTAGTGAGCTCTGTCTCCGACTTTGCTTCAATTTTCCAAGCAGCTCCTCCCCGGATCGGATAGGATACCATGAGGGGTATGTGGAAAGCACTGGAATAGAGGCTGAAACTCTCTTCTTATTTTTTTTGCCATTTTTAATGATTTTTCACTCTTCTTATTACCTCTTTGCTCACTTGAATTTTGATTTCTTCTTGTTTTTGCTTTTGCTTTTTTTTTTTCCTACTTTTTTCATGCTTTTTCTCTTTGTTTATTTGCTTTTTTTTTAAAACAAAAATAAAACAATATATACAATCAAAGAAAAGAAAAACTAGGAAATGAAAAAAAAAACATCGTGCGTTGCCTCCCAAGAAGCGCTCTTTTAGGGTCGGGAGCTCGATTGTCTCTTCTAGGAGGGCTCGGGATCAGAAAGGTGATGGACAACACGCTTGTCAATAGGTTTCCCCACATCTCCCAATTTACCTGTGTCGCAGACCTCGAAATAAAAATTACTCACTACAAAGTACCATCTCAAACGTTCAGGATAGAGGTCCTTCTTTGCCATTAAATGACTCCATTTAATGTGATATGTGTATAAAATAAATTTATAGTGGGCTCCATCAGACGGGCCATTTCTAAGTTCAAGTCCTAGGTCAAAGTCACACTCGATATCATCAATTTGAGGTATTGACTGCACTACTTGAACAAACATGCAATAATCACTCATGGACACCTCATTAGTAGCATAAGTCCCATTCTCGACTATGCTAGGTGGTGTAGGCGCATTGAACTCCACCATAGCATAATCTAGGCCGAGGCCTTCAGATGTAACCCATTCATGCGCAAAAGGATTAACATGCTACCAATCATCAAATGAGCTAATGTCATGAAAATTCATATCTTCTTCTAAAGCAGATGAAGGAGAAGGAATACCTGGTTTTCAAATAAGACAAATTCAACATGACTATCCCCTACATCAAATGCTAAATGTCCTCCCTTCACATGAACTTTACAACCCAAAGTGGCCAAGAAGGGTTGCCCTAGAATAAGCTGGGCATACACATCTATGGCCATATCTAAGAAGATAAAGTTGTTAAGCATATAAGAATCACCTACCTTTATTGGAACATTCTCTAAAATACCCAAAGGGCACTTCATAGAACAATCTACAAATTGAAGTGAAATACGTGTTGGTTGTAACTCTTCTAAACCAAGCTTCAAGAAAATAGGATATGACATAAGATTAACACTTGCATGAAGATTAACACCATACAAGGAATAGAGAAGCTACCTGAGTCTTTAAGTTTAGGGGGGAAGTCTTCAGGTATCACCAAATTACTCCCCCTCCCAAAGGGTAGGGTCTCAAATTCAGCATTTTTCTCCTCTTCTATTGCTATAGACATCTCTCCACCTTCCTCAAGCTCTGTACTTGTAGACTCCTTATAATAACCCAAATATGGCTTAAAAAGGATTTGAAGTGACTACATATATCACCAAAGGTGCACATTTCTTTTCGAGAAGCCCACTCTTAAAAACTCTATAGTTAAGCATGCTTGCTGAGGAACAATCTTAGTATGGGTGACCTCTTGGGAAGTTTCCTGAGTAGCGTATGAGTGAGGATAAAGCACGCCAGAAAGGCTTGTGGTGATTTGCGGGGACAGTCTGCAATCTTTAAAGTCGTTCCTGGTAACTGTCCGCGGCCCAAGAGGGGGTCGGGGCATTATAGATGGTATCAGGGTTGGCTCGCGATCATGAGCTGCGCCGGTGGAGGGGAGAGCCAAGGGGAGCAACCTAGCAAGGCAAAGATACTGGGATGGACGGCCAGTAAAGAGGATGCATAAGTCGGTCAATTAGGGAGGCATAACAAGGACATTGTGCACTTCAAGTGGGGTGATTGTAACACCCTGAATGTGGCTTAAAAAAGATTCGAAGTGACTACTTATATCACCAAATGGTGTACCTTTCTTTTTAGAAAGTCCACTGTTAAGAACTCCACAGTTAAGCGTACTTGCTGTGAAGCAATCTTATGATGGGTGACCTCTTGGGCAGTTTTCCAGGCAGCATACGAGCGAGGATGAAGTACGCCGGAAAGGTTTATGGCGATTTTTATGGGCAGTCCACAATCATCAAAGTTGTTCATGGTAACTATTCGCGATTCGGGAGGGGGCCAGGCCGTTACATTCCTCTACGCCATCTTTCAAGGTAACACAGTTACATTGCTCACGGGGATTTGCCTCAGGCTTACTAGGAAGTCTATCTCGGGGTGTAGATGCAGAAGTAGCTTGTTAAGCAATTTAAGCTTCTAACATCTTATTATGAGTAGTAAGCACATTAACCTTAGAGGATAATTGCTTGATATACTCATTTTATTTTTACTGCTCAAAAAGCATATTCTCCATCATGGTTTCTAAGTTAGATTTTTGAGGATAAGGAGGTCTTTGAAATCCAGGAGTGGTTTAGAATTCATTTGAGACATCAGAGGGCCATTAGACCTACAGGAGAAATTGGATAATTCCTCCAACTAGGATTATAGGCGTTTGAGAATGTGTCATTGATCGATCTAGGATTAAAATTGTTGACATAGTTGACTGGTTCACTAACATATGGAGCAAATGGGCTCCCAACTTGACAATTCACAGTCAAATGATCAACTGACCCACAAAACTCACATGATAGGGAAGAGTTATTTGAACTAATAGAATTAACGTTCCATCGTTTTAGCTTTTGAGACATGGCATCTACCTCAGCTGAAAGCATAGAGATAGCATCAAGTTCCAACTTAACTTCAACCCTCTTAGGTTGGCTTCTTTCATTAGACCATTGGTAGTTATTCAGCGCCATCTCTTCAATAAGATTGTAGGCCTTGTCTTCAATTTGTTCATAAGTATACCACTTGCTACTATGTCTATAGTAGACCTTACCGGTTGGGTGACTCCATTATAGAAAGCTTGCACTAACATCCACCATTGAAGGCCATGATGTGAACATAGCCTCAATAGGTCTTTGAAATGTTCTCAGGCTTCATTAACGATTCTTCTTCCCTTTGAGCAAAAGTAGTGATATGGTTTCTTAAATTTGTTATCTTGGTAGGAGGAAGGAATTTCGTAAGAAAGACTTTGGTGAGCTCATCCCATGTTGTGATGCATCCTGAAGGAAAAGAATGGAGCCACGCTCTTGCCTTGTCCCTCATTAAAGAGGGAAATAACCACAATCTCATAGAATCAGTTGAGACCCCAGTAAGCTTCAGCGTGGCGCATACCTCTAAGAATACCGAGAGGTGTATGTTAGGATCTTCTAGTGATGTGCCTCTAAATTGGAATTGTTGCACCACAGAGATAAGAAAAGGCTTAAGCTTGAAGTTGGAGATGTTCACGTTGGGTTAGGCAATACTAGAGGCAATGCCCTGGACTCTCGAGGTAACAAAATCCAGAAGTGTTCTTCTTTGATCATCTCTGCCTCTCGCCATCGTCAAAGAGGCTTCTTGAGCTTTGACTCTTTGTTCTTCTAACTTCAACTTCTTACTCCTAGAGTGAAAAGTCCTTTCTATTTCTGGGTCAAATTTAAACAGAAAGGGACTTCACATATAAGTAGCAGGATTTTGCAAAAATCACCATAAACCACTACCAACGCAAATCAAGAAAATAAAAGAAAAAGACAAAATATACTTAGTCAATCCAAATAGTTGAACTCAGTATCCATAAAATTGGTCCCCGACAACAGTGCAAAAAACTTGATTGCTACCGCAAGCGTACGACTGTTGCAGTATAGTTTTAATATCAATCCCACAGAGACCAAGTGTGGTCTATTGAGTTTTAACCTATTATAAAAGGTTAGGTGATTAAATTTTCAATCAGATGTCTCAACTATCACTATTTAACTATTGAAAGTGCAATTAAATTAAAGACATCTAGGGAATTGCTTCGCCTAGTAAAGAGTTGGATCGTTCAATGTCGTTATGCATTTTATCTAAATTAGATGATTCAAAGGAGTGTAATCAACAAAAAATTCAATCTTTTCTTTCGAAACAAACTGAATTGCCTAAGCTAACTCAATTAGCATTGTTGGGTGTGAAATTTTAATTAAAGTTATCAAAATTAAGATTTATAAAATTTAATATGAATCCTACAAAAAAAAAGAGCTCTTGGATACAAGATTAAAACAGAGGCTTTAAATATTGGACCTATTTGTAAATAAAATCATCATATACCCTCCAACATCAATATATA
>NCQV01017297.1:10564-21092 GCA_002740545.1 Lophocereus schottii | reverse complement strand
AAGGACCAAAAAAAAAAATAACAGGGCGCCTCGCGCCCCGTAGCAGCTAGTCGAGCCGCAAGCTGCCGCCGCCCACTACAGACTCCCAAGCCTTATCTCTCCTCGCGACCGTTGGCTATGCTCTTATGTTGCTCGTCTTCCTTCAATTATTTGTTGTCCTCCTTGAGATTGTTGCCCGTCTGTCCATTACAAATATCATCGGGAGTACAGACTTCTCTTTTCCATTCTTGTTTAATTAATAAAGTATGAGCTATACAGATTGAGTTTGGGTTAATGTTGTATGTATTTGGATATGGCCATTTCAGTTTAGTTGGTTGGGCGTTATTCATGTTTCAGAATTTGATATAATATATTTGTCTTATTTTTAAAAAAATCAATTTTTAAAGGAAACGATCAAATCATATTATGATAACAAGAATTTTATAGTTAAATTAGACTGGCCATTTTTAAACAATATGTCTAAAGTAATTTTGAACCATTTGATTCTACTTGGCGGCTAATATGCATCGATGAATGGTTGACATATAACATAATGTAACTGTTAACAACTTTTAAGTACATTTTATTTTCTCCTAACAAGTTTATGATATGTGCTCCAAATGTACTTTATCAAGGGTGTTTCAACTTTGAAGTTGAATTTGATGGGGAGCAAAGGGATTTGAAAAACCTAAGGTATCGTATCTTAAAGTTCGATTGAATAACAAGGTTATAGATCGCAACTAGGAGAGGAACCAGGAATTAAATATTGGTATAACATGAATATCAAAACAATAACTTTTATGATATGTATCTAGTTTCTTAGGATTATTAATATCCTTAATATGCCATTCTAGTCTGGCGGAAATGGTTGCTTCGTCACCATTATTTTTGTGAATTAAGCATGTGTAAAATCATAATATGAAACACACTAAGTCAATAAGATTTTGGCTTAATGGTTAAAACTGAGGTTATGGGTGTATTAAGCAGCTTTGATCCCTCCATTATAGCCAACTGCCATTTGTGCATACATATATACATACATACACACACACACACACACACACACACACATATATAAATAGATATATTTGTGAATCTATGTGAACTCCTTCTCTAAGCGGCAATTTCTCAGGCATGGCAAGAGGAGGGAAGAGGGATGGACTTAGATTGATACCAAACACGATCTCGTCAAGTTCAAATAGAATTGGGAGTGATTCAAGATCAAAGTTAGCTATAGAAGGTCAGATTTCAACTCGGGACTACAATTTGAGCCTTAACAGCAATGCAACAGTACTAACTTTGTGAAGAATCAGTAGATGAGTTGTGGTGTGTGTCTATACATGTGTATGATATCATCCTCAAAAATCATAACGAATCAAACTAAAAGGTTTATCTACCTTAGAGGTACTCAGAGGAAAAATATTTTGAGTTTGTTCGGCTCCAAGACACACGTCACAATATTCATAAAACTCCTTATTCAACTTAAAATCACAAATACTAGATAAAGAACTCAAACTACCAAATGAGAGATGCTCCAAATATTTGATGCCTTCTCACAGAATCAACACCTTGCATAGCAGCAAATACAGATCCTGTCACCGACATCTTCAAGTAGTAGCCCCATAATTTCTCAAATCACTCACTCCAATCGGCTTCTTCGAGGTTAGGTCCACTTATTTTCTCCTGAATTTGCCTCTCTCTAAATAAATTGAACAATTGGTCTACCTGTGAAGTATAAACCCGGTGAACATAGCATCACCTTGGCTTTCGTCCGAGCAACCTTTCTCCCTGATTTCATTCACTCCCAAGGCCTCGCCATTGCCAGTGTTCTCTAAATTCATCCCTCCATGAGCAAGGTTTGTTGCTCCAATCCTTCCACCCGTCGTGAGATTAGAAGTGCCGCCATAGCTAGGGTTTGTTGCATTGGCTCCTTCTCACTGACCTCCACCAGTGCTAGAAGCAGAAGTCCTGCCCGTACCTTGATTCCATGTCACAAGTTCACGATTTGAGCATCTCATCTGCCAATTGGGTGGATACCCTATTAATTCGAAACATTGATATTTCTCGTGCCTAAGTTTCTGACAGTGGCTACATTTGGGTCTATTTCAACCTTGTTTGGTTCTGAATGGAAAATTGAAGACGGTTGCCTCGCCTTCAGGCTTCAGTGTTGTTGCCTTCATGAACGGTCTGCCTTCCACAGCCTGGATAAGCTGTTGTTGCCGTTCCTCGCATATGATGCTTGCATAGGCTTTGTTGAGAGTAGGCATGAGATCTATCTAGAGAACATTGGATTAAATGGAGTTATATTTTGTTGAATCCTATAAGAAATTTGTGAACTTTCTCTCCTCCAAGCATCTTGCTGACTGCTTTGGCTGCTCCGCACTTACAGTCGCATTTGGATATCGACATAGCTTGGTAAGTCCCTAGTTCATCCCATAATTCCTTCAATTTGGTAAAGTATTAAGTCACACTCAGATTTCCTTGGCTTACTAGAGTGATTTCCCTCTTGAGTTGATGTATTCTTATTGAATTGCCTTGAGAGTGCCATTCTTCCAAGTCGATCCAGATTGCTTATGCTATGTCTGTGTATGCGACCGACCTGTGTAAATTTTATCGATCACATTAAATAATCAGGCAATGACCATGGAGTTGGCTTTCTCCCAGGCATGGGTTTTTGGGGCAGTGGCATCGGGTTTAGTTAGATCTCCATTCACAAATCCAAGTTTCTTTTTGCATTTCAGATCATTAACAACGAGTCTAGACCAATTCCCATAATTGTCTCCATTGAGAATTACCACACTAATGATGTGTCCGGGATGATCAGAACTGCAAAGATAATAAGGGGATTGTGGTTATTGTAGCTGATTGTATTTTGGTCTTGTTTATTTGTCATGGATGAGTAATCTCTTATCATAAGAAATTTGGTCTCTTTGTATTTTGGCTCTGATACCGTATAAAGTTTAGACAAGATTAGAAGAGAATGTCATTTCTCCACCCTCTTCTTGGCTGTGATTATCTCACATAAATGTGAATTGTTCATATGACAATTTAGGAAGGAAAGACGTGAAAAGGAAATTGTGCAAATATGATCCTAACTCATAGGAAAGTAGGGTAAACTAGCATATTGCTATACAAAAATAACGATGAAGAAGATTACAAGAAGATTGCTAGCACTACGCTAACTAATGATTGTTCATAGAATCTGGACGCAATTTGAGATTGATAAAGTGGCAATGCTTAGGAAAAGGCTATTCCTAGTTAGATTCTCACGCAAAGAGGTATTTACTTCTTTGATAAAAAGCCTTTCATTGTGAAAGCATTACATACTGCTATGGTCATCAATAGTGAGGCTACAAAAACGTTGACTATCTGGGTTTAAATTTTGGAGCTAAATGAAAGGATTGGGAGATGGACAGCCTGAGAAAGTTGGGGAGTTTACTCAGTATCCCTATCCCTATCAAGACAAATAAGCACACTAATGAGAAAACATTACTAAACTATGCACGCATACTAATTGAAGTGCCTTTGGAAGGCTCCTTTCCTGAATATGTTGAATTTATAAATGATTTTTATATTGTGGGGAGATAGAAAGTGCAGTTTGAGTGCATGACTACCTCTAAAATGTGGCCCTTGTCATATGTTTGGACATAATGAGGCTGATTGCTCGAAAAAAGACGGAGTAAGGAAACAGGGGAGAATGATGAATAGGGGTGAATAGCAGCAGGCTCAAAACGTTCAACAAGACAGAGAAGAAAGACATCTAATAAGCGCTGGTCAATCAGTCATGTCCCCTATGACCAACACCTTTCAAGCACGATTGAAGTTGAGATTCTCGAAATTGCAGCTCAAGAAATAGGAAGAGAGGAGGCCCCTAATGGATACAATACTAAGCTAGAACATTAGGGGTTTAAATGCTTGTTGAATAAACATAAAATTGGTTTAGGATCTCGTTGGAAACGAAGGTTAAGGAGAAAAATGTGGATTAAGTGGCCAATAATGTGTTGTATGGGTGGCAATGGATGTACAAGTTTGAGCATAACCCTAGAGGTAGGATTTCGGTAGCCTAGAAACCAATTTCATGCCATGTTTCTATGACAGGATCAATGACCAATTGATCAACTGGTAGGTTATCCAATTGTCAACTCACAGAAAGTTTTACATTACATGTGTCTATGGCTTCAATGAGAACTATATTAGAAGAAAGTTATGAGGAGACTTCCATTTAGAAATTGTTACTCAGCCATCTCTTTAAACCTTGCCCACTCGTTATTGAAACTGTTACTACACAGGTTTAAACCTTACCATTAAAGAGTAGTATGTTTACATTTAGTCATCTCTTGGGCCACATGAGAGCTCCTTTGAGAAAACTGAATAGAGACAAAAATTACTAATATACATGCTCGGCCTGCTAGTTACAGAGACAAATTGGAACATGTCCAAAGATAGCTGTAGGATGATCCTCAAAATAAAGATTTAGAAGGCCAAGAGGAGAGATGTAGGAAGCATTATCTAGCTATTTTGAAATCATCTTTAGCTTTGCTTAAACAACAAAGTAAGAAAGAGTTGATCAAATGCAAGGATCAATGCTGTAAGTTTTTCTTTGCTAAAACTAGCAAAAGAGAATGGCTACCTACATCTATGTTATCAATAATGATAGAGTGTCCAGAGTTGAAGGTTTTGAGGAGGTTGCAAGGGTTGTGATCAAATTCTATGAAAATCTACTAGCGAAGCAAATGGTGCATAGAGGATATATTGATACTTTAATTATGCAGGAGGGTAGCAAACTGTTAGTTTAGCAACAACTAAATTTATGCACAGCTTTTACTAACAAGGGCACTAAAGGGCAATGTTCTCATCCATAATATAAAATCTCCATGCGTTGATTGGTATAATAATGTTTTCTTTAAAGCTAGCTAGAAGATCCCGGCCCCTATGGTATGTGAAGCTATTAGAATATCTTTTTTTGGGTGCAGGCACTCTACCTAAAAGGTTTAGTGCCACCAAACATGTTATTTTACCTAAAGTTCAAAACCCTATAAACGGTACTGAGTTTAGGCCAATCTCATGTTGTAATGTGGTTTACAAGTGCATATCCAAACTCTGTGATAGACTCAAAGAGGTTCATTGTTCGCTAGTGGGGTAGTCCCAAAGGGCTTTTGTCAAGGATGAGAGCTATTATTTACTGTGTTCATGCGCCAAGACATAGTAAGAGGTTATAAGAGCCAACATATCCCGTAGACGCCTCATGAAAATTGATCTTCATAAAGCATATGATTGTGTATATTAGGGAGCATGTAAAGGATATGCGGCTTAGTTTTGGGTTTTCCATGATTTCTGTTAACTGGATTATGACCCATATCACTTCAGTAAGATTAAGTATCAACTTGAATGGCTAAAGATTTTGTTCCTTTGAGGGGCATAAGTGGCACAAGGAGATCCTTTATCTCGACTATTATTTGTACTAACAAGGGACTATCTTTCAAGACTTTTCCAAGCTACAAGCAGTTCCCTAAGTTTCAAATTTCATCCTAGTTGCAAAAAATAAAGTTGGTTCGTTGATGTTTGTAGATGATTTAAGCTTATTCTGTGTGGCCGATCTTGGGTCCCTTAGATGTATTATGGAAGTTTTTCATAAATTCTCTAGAAACACAAGTTTAAAAGTCGACCTTGCTAAATCTCATATTGTTTTTGGGGGCTATAATGCACACTTTCTTTTAGGTATCTAGTTAAGGATGGCAATGGATCTTAAACTCGACCCAGACTCATTAGGCTTAACCTACTTTAGAGAGTTTAAATCCAATAAATGAGACCCAACGAGTCTAGGTCCAAGGGATGTAGGTCGGGTCTGGATCTGGGTATGAAGAATTCGGATCTAGACCCAACACGGGACCCATTTAAGACCCATTAATTTTTTTAAAAAATATGGTAAAGAAAATTGGCTAAAGTAACTCTAAGGTAATAAACCCCAAAGCCACTTTGTTTCCCACGGGTTGTAGAAGAAGAACTATTTTGTTATCCTTGTTTGAAATTTGATGGACTTTGCCTTTGTGGTTTGTATTATAATATTATTTTTGATATATAAATATAAGTAAGAATACTTAGCTGTGGTACATGTCGCTAGAATATTTTTTGTTAAATATAATATCTTCTAAATTCAATTATTTATCATTATAATGTAGTAATTGATACTGGGATGTGGAAAGAATAATTTTTAATATGAAAAATAGCTACGCTCCATTTAAGATCTATGCACCTGCTAGATCTACAGGGTTTAGGTCTTGATCTGGGTCCTATCTTTCAAGACCCAACGGGTCTAGGGCAGATCTAGGTCCAAGTCCAAGAAAAATTAAATGGATATGGATCCAGGTGGACCCAGCCTAGACCCAACCTATCGCCATCCCTAATCTAGGTGTATCTATCACAGCTAGCAGAATAAGTAAAGTCCATTGAAGAGTTTGGGGAACAAAATTACTTCACAAATGATTGTCCTCTAAGTCCATATATTTTGCATGTAGAGTAGCTTTTGATCATTTCAACGGTGATGGGTTTGTTCAACATTTGGGGTTATGTCTTTCTGCCCTAAGAAGTCATGAACCAAATCAATAAGGTTCGCAGAAATTTTGTAGGATGCTGAGGAAATATTCAAGATCTCAACTTGCACTTCAAAAAATGTGGCGAGCACTGGCTTGAAGAACCTGACAACATTGAACAATGCTTGTATAAGTAAGTTGGCAAGGGTCGTAGCCTTGAAAAAAGACATTTTATGGCTTAGGTGGGTCCATGAAAGATATTTGGCATCCAAATATTGGTGGGATGGAGGTCGACCGCAAAACACAAGCTGGTATTGGAAGAAAATATGTTATGTGAAAGATAGGTTCGAAGAGGGCTCTACAGGTTCTAATTGGAAGTGGCAATGGTACTCCCCTTGGCTATTACATAGTTTAAACTGGGCATTTGTGGTATCTTAACACAACATGAACAAGAAGAGGGCTAGGATTGTTTGGTCTAAGATTTGTGTACCTAAAGATGCCTTCATTTGTTGGGTTTTCCTACAAACTAGACTGCCAGTAAAACATAGACTTGGGAGATTTGGGGGGCCAAGTTGATCTTATGCAAAGCTAAGGTTGAAGACAAGAACATCTATTCTTTGGATGTCAGTTTGCACAACAGGTGTGGGTTGGCATTTAGCGATGGTGGGGGATTGCTAGCAAGAGCAATAGTAGTCAGGAATGTATCTATGCCATGTTTTATATGAAAACGTTAAAAAAACACAAAAAGCTATTTGTTATGCTGCGTTTTTTTGTTATTATGTAACACAATTAGAGTGCTAGAAACCATTGATTTTCCAGAAGAAGCAAGCTGAAGTGAAAGAAGTCATACATCAAATCAAAGAACATATTAGACAAAGGATTTTGTTCTTAAGTTCTATAGCAAACAAATACCTTATACACGCATTGCATAGATATATCTCTAAGTGTAGGGCTTAGGAAGTTGTATATATTAGTTGGTTGTCATGAAGATTTTACCTTCGCTCTAAGACATGCATGAGCTCGTGCACATACACACATATATATATAAAATACGCACATGCATATGTATTTTTGGTGTTTACGCACACTCACCCATGTATATATAGGAAATATACCAAATGAGAAATGTGTGTTAAAATAAGAGATGAAGTGTTTCAATCTAATTCATTAAAAACCTATCCAAAGAACCATACAATGCCACATCATCAATGAAGCCCCCCCCAACCCACCCTTCTCATGCAACAACCGGACAATAGTCACCAAAGGCGCCACAAATCCAGCCTCATGCTATTGCCACTAGGCTCGTTGGCTAACGGCAAACCACAGTGGAGGTCGAATCTCATAGTGGCCACCATTTCGTTGCTCGGCAGCTTTCCTACGCACACTCACATTTCTCACCGCCACGTCTGCCACCTCATCACCAGAGGTGTTCCTTTCGGTTGGGTTGCTCGTGCCTAAACTTTTTACGCGTTGTAGGGTCTCTCTAATTTTGCCGGTAGTGAGATATTTTATGATAACATCGTGGCCGCCATGAGACTTGACGGTAAACCGTGAACGCCGGTTGAGTGCTGCTGTATACTAGGGAGTCTAGTGGTAGTGGCGACATGGGGCACTGGGTGACATCGGAGAAGTTTTCAAAAGGCTGTGCTGCTGTGCATGGTTGAGCGAGTGGGTGGTTCGGAGAGGGATTTGTTAATGGTGACATGGCACAATCTGAGCTCTTGAATTAGGAAGGAATGATCCAGATTTCAACCTTTCATCTCTCACCATAAACCCACTTCTCATGAGATGTACTCTCCATATATATGCATGTGTGTGTATATGTGTGTATATGTGTGTGTACAGATATATATAGATATGAAACGCCTAAAGTTTAGACATGGGAAATGCTATCATTCATTCACTGATGGTTGATATTTCGGGAAAATTTTGCTATACCGCATGAAAATACGACGACGTTTTTTTTCCCCCCTTCGGAGTGCTTGATTTGCCGTGTATGTCACATTCTATTTTATTGTTGGCTATAAACAAATTATGAAAGAAACAGAAGACCGATACAGTAGCAGGGAAAGAAGTGAGGAACTTAGAACTAGCTAGGTTGCTTCATTGAAGTTTCAAATCCAGATCTGAATTCTCTATTTGCATGTGAGTTCAAACCTAAAAAAGTTGCAAATTAGCGGGTCAAATTTGACCCGAGCCCAAACCCATCCACTTGACTCAAAATTGTATCCATTCTCTCAAATTTATTCCTCATAATTATAATGTTATTCATTATATTGAATAGTTTAAAGAAACATTATATAACTACTACATCCTTTCACATTAAACAATAATACCCTTTCTTCCCCAACTCTATTATTTTAAAATAACTTCAAGCTTATAAATGCAAGTTTCAGAAATGGGCATGAATTGCGTGATATGACTATGTAATATTCAGAAAAATCAATTTCGAAGAAGACAAATATTAAAGATGCTTTAACTGTACGATAATATGTTTAGTGAAACAAATATGTTTAATCATATTTTAAATAAATTACATTGTAAGAATCTAAATTTTTGATATTATAACTAAAAGATAATATCTTGTACTTATCTAATTCCATTTTATTTGGTTTCCATATTACTGGTCTTGAAATATGATGCTACTAGTAGAAAACGGGCTGGTTGTGTTAGTCTTAATTGGTGTCAGGCCATTAGTAAAGTGTACCTACTTAGATATTGGTAGGTTAGTTATCAAAACTATCGAATTATTAAATGGGTTATTAGCGGGTCAAACCAATCCAACCCATTTACATGCTCTAGACGAACTGACCCATAAAGGACCTAATCCTCTATTGACCTTATCTCAATGTATTGTCGACCCACCTAACTCAAAGGGATTCGATTCTTTGCTCACCCATACATGATGTTCATATATCATAATGAAAAGTTTGAATATGTTTAATATTCTTTTTAGAAATTACAATTGTTAGACCTTTTCATTTAATAGTGATAAGTTTGAGAAATAGATATGTCAAATACTTCAATTTTGGCAAAAGAAAAATAACTCAAACAAAAAAATGCTCTGAATCCATTGGATCAATCCGAAACCCGCAAAACTTAGATACACTCACCTGTATTTTACCTGAACACGGAATACATTCGACTCGTATTTTACGTCTGTTCAAATACACTCGACTCGTATTTAAGTTACCTGCCGGCTGGAATCGATAAATCTAGGTAATCCTATACTGCGCTAGTCAGCTCGAAATCATGCTTGATTACTAGTGACATTTATAGTATGTTCTCCCATATGCTTGTTTTCAAAATTACTATTGTTTATTTAGAAACATAAGGGTTTTTTTTGGGGGGGAGGAGGAGTCATACCATTCCAAAAGGAATACTAGGCCTCTGTTTTCGGAAAAATTTACATTTCGATCCCCTGTGGTTTAGTGTATTAATTTTTGGACCCCAAGAATTTTCAAAATAATTTCCGGAGCCTATGAGGTTTGGTGTAAATGATTTTTGGAGTCTTAATATTTATTACTAGGTCCCTAAAGGACTTTAAATGCAAATACTTCAAAGTTATGGGCTGTTTTGCAAAACTAAACTAATATTTATGTCTGAGCTTCTTATAATGACTTTAATAGTACTAGTTATCACAAACTACTATTTATATCATAAATATTATATTTTCTGCGATTAACAGCCCACCATGCTTAGCAAAAATAATTAAAACTTAATTAAAGAATTTCGACCGTTACCTGAACTTAATCGGCTTGGACTCCGGCGTTCTTCTAGCTTCGGGTTTATAGAGATTGCTAATCTCAATCACTCATTCCTTAGATCAGGCACAGCACAAATCCGTTTCATTTCCTACCTCGGACTATAGTCACTAATTAAGTTGTTAATCTTTTTCAAGGGTAGTAAGACTTTAATCAAGAATTATAATATTTAAGACATACGGTTCGATTGGATAACATTCCCTACTGGGAGACTTCTTTTATTGAAAGTTTGAAAGGAGAAATATTACAATGGAA
>NCQV01017297.1:0-10557 GCA_002740545.1 Lophocereus schottii | reverse complement strand
GAGACGGATAACCGGTTGTAAAAGGTAGTAGCTTCAACCATGAGTTCAATTTCTTGTTGTGTTTGGCCCTAAACTCATCGTAAACGTACAATTTTCTGGGGAAAAAAAAATGCGGGACACTTCCCGGGTAATGTTTTGGCAACTCCCTAAAAATGGCGCTGTTTTGGTCAAGGTTTTTCAAAACCTAGCTTGAGTACTATTGAACCAGAAGCTTCTCCCGAACTTAGGCTCTTCGTTCCCTATCCTCCCTTCTCTCATGGCTGAACGCATGGTCTGACCTTGGAAACTTGTTTGCGTGCGATTTTGAAGAGCCTTTCGAGCTTCTCTCATGATTTTTCCTTTCTTCTGATAGTCTGGGCTTCTACCTTCACAAGGATTACGGTGCTCTACAGTTGAAGTCATTTGTGTACGATTTCGAAGAGGCATTTTGACCTCAACGACGTCCTGTTTCAGGCGTGTAATTGAGTTGTCCTTCAAATCAGCACTGGTATGGCTTTGTTTGGTGCAAATTTTAGTTTTTTTTAGTCGGAGAAAATTTTGGAATTTGAGAGTGAAGTGATTCCTGCTAACAGAAGTTTGAATCTGAGTGTAAGAGTTCATCAATCTCTTTTTCTTTCCTATTTTCTTTATTGCCTGCAAATTGTTGTGAACTTAATTGGATTTTCTGGCAGAGGAGAGTTCTATCCTGGAATTTGGTGGAAAACGAGACTGCTGAGATATACTTTGGGATGCAATTAGCCATAAATTTGGTTTCACACCTTGTCAATTTCAACTTTGCTTAGTTCAGAAAGGGAGGTTTTTCTTTTAGCTAAATAAGCAATTGTTCGTAGAGGTTCAACTCCTCTAGGTGTTGTAATCTGACACAAATATAATGAATTAGGTGTTGTAATCTGACACAACTCCTCTAGGTTCTGAAAGGTTTAACTCCTCTAGGTGTTGTAATCTTGAGTGTAGGCAGGTATAGCACCTGGTCCAGCTGTTGGCAATGCATGTTTGAAGGAGTTATCATACAAGTCCTCAGCTTAGAATGAATTTATGTTTTAAGGAGCTATTGGCAACTCATGTTTCAAGCAGTGTAATCTTGAGTGTAATTAGGGTTTCTTTTTGGCTTTTTCCTTCTTTGTGAAAATTGCCTGACATAATCCAATTTATGTGTTCAATGTTTTTCTACGAATGAATTTATGTTATGCAAAGCCTTGATGTTTGGCTCTTTTTTTATTTTTATTTGCTATACATGTTATTCTTCTCTTCTTTACAACGAGTTGACTGTTGATGGGGCTTGGATTACCTTTGCACTTTTGTTCATGGATTCAATCGTGTGGAACTGAGATTGGAGTTTGTGTTCTGATTACGTACTCCCATTTTGAATGAGAATTCTGGATTAGCTTGTTGCAGAAGAACAATCTTGTGATTATTGGAAGGACATTGTGTTTGTCTTGCAAGGTTCCTGTAGAATCTCCCGCTAATGTGTGCACTGTTATTGTTCTTTTGTGCAATTTCTCGGCTACATATTATTAGATTTGGAGAACACATAGTTCAAGTCAGGTGATGAGGTGCTTGGAATATGTAGATTAGGTTATCACCCTGGGTCATGTGACAAGGTCATGTACAATTATTGTTATAATGTAAATGTACACGTAACATGTTTGGTGGTATCGTACAAGTACAATATTACAGCACTATTTGCAGAGGGAGCAGCAAGCATAGAACAGATAGATATTATTTACACCTTACCAACACATCCCTAGTTTCACACCTCTAGGTGTTGTACTGAAGAGATGTGAGTTAATAAGCAATTGCTTCCTAACTATTTAGGTTGCTTCATTGCTCGTAGAGGTGTTTTTATTTTTTAGGGGATATTTTTTTTTAGAGTTTATGAATGAAAAGGTTGATTTGCTGTGTACTCTTCTTTTGATTCAATAGTAATTATCTTAGAAAAGGCTAAAATGACATGACATTCCATTGTCTCTCATGAGGCTTTTTGCCCGTGCTTGTGTATCTTGGTTGGAACGTCATACACTTAAGGGTATTCATTAGAGATTTGTGTAATAATTATTCAATTTAGCTTTGTGACTATTTATGAATCACCATTTATTGAGAAATTTTTTTTTGGGGGGAGGGGTTCTGTTTCAGAGAGCAATTGAGGGAGAGGGTAGGACTTTGAGAGGATGGGACTTTAACATTAAATTGAGGCAAAAGTTCCAACTTAGACGATTTTTTTGTGATAATAGATGTCTAATTTCTGTATGCTTGTGCGTTAGGTGATTGTTTGGATCCCATGACTATTCTTTGTCACACTCTTTTTTTCTCTCTCTCCCCCTTGCTCCTAATCTCCGCCCTTGCGGCTGCTACTGTTTCTACTTTCTCTCTCCCCGTCTATCCCCCTTTTTCCTGTTTTTGCCCTTGGTGCTGCCACTGTTGATGCCATGCTGTCTCCCTCTCTCCCTATTGTTTTGTCTCCCTCTCTCCCTACTGTTCTGCCCCTGCTGCTGCCACTATTTCCTCCCTTACTGCTTCTTTTTTTGTTTCTTCCTATGCATATTTCTACTCTTAATCTTTTGTTGCTGCTACCACATAACTTTTGTGGTTGAGTGTAATGTTTATGATCATTGAATTTGGGGTGTGTGGTTCGTTGGAATTTTTGTCAGTAATAAATTCAAAGCTATGGTCTGTTGGAATTTTGTGGCCTGTTGATGGTCGTGGAGTTGTTATGGTGATGGGGATAATTGATGGAATCATTGGGTTTGATATTTATTTCGTGTGTGGCATGTTCATCCGTTTGGAATTGTTGGTGGTAATTGGAAATGTAACATTCAATATCTTAATGAGTGGGGCACTTTAAATGATGTTGTAAGGATCTTTCTTATAATATGTTAGTGATGTCGGTTTCAATCATTTTTATTTTACTCTTGCAGATAAATATCTTGTATTTAACGGAAAGAAATTAACAAATTTGAATGAGTTGAGATAAATAATAAGATTAAAAAGATATTAAAGTAAGCATACTATAGATGTTAGTTTCTACTGTGTCGACCTAGAGAAGTTCAATCCTTATGAAATATCCTTGCATTAATATTATGATTTAAATTATTTATTAACCAACAATGTACTTATAATGACATGGATAAAGCATGCCACTCATTCAAGTTGTTGAAAAATGAAAACTATCGACAAAGTAACATTTTTGCATTGAGAACCCCCCAAAAAAAAGGAGAGAAAAAAAAAAGATAAAAATGGTTGATTAAGGGCCTATGGATGAATTGGCATGTTTCCCTAGTAGTTAAGGTTATAGATTGTTTAATCCCTTAAGGGCAATGTCACATTATTTTATTATTGTACCATATAAAAGGTGCCTTGATACCCCGCCCATAAAAAAGCCATAGCAATATATGTTGTCTTCTCTTCTTGGTTGCTTTCATTTTTTGCAGAGATAAGTTGTTTATAATTGATTGTACTGCTCCACCCAAATTGTTGTTAGCCTCCAAGGAATAATGCACTCTATGATTGTATGCATTCATATATAATTCATCCCCTGAACCAGGGAAAAAATGATTTCTATGCTATGCGACCCTTAGTGTTACGGTGTTTTTGTTATCTTGTTAGTGTCTTGATGCTAGCGTAGTTAGCTAACTTTGTTTAATTCTATTTATTAGTCACATCATTAGTTCAAGTAATGATTAAAAAATGATGTATTTTATCATGTAAGTAGCTATATGGACCATTTTGACTGCTTCCTGTTGTAGACATGTCTTAATATTGGCATATTTAGCTAATTTTGATTAGTGTTATGCCCCCAAAGAAAATTTTAATGATTAGTGACATCATTGTCGTATTTTCCTAACTATTTATATTCTTGTCAGTATAGAAAATGGCACCAGGTAAAAGTTGGATGAACTTGAGTAAGGATGGTCGTCTTAGTGATGAATATGAAGTAGGTGTGGATAAGTTCATCAAATATGCCTTCAGGAGGATGGGTGAAAATGATGAAATCAAGTGCCCTTGCGTACGGTGCTGTAATTCATCCTTTCAAAGTGAGAGGGTGGTTAGAGATCACCTAATAGCATATTGGATTGTACAAGGGCACAATTTTTGGTATCATCATGGAGAGAGGGTGGGTGAAGTTCAATCGGACACTGAGTCTGAAGGGGCAAATGAAGAGTTCAATGATGATGATGAATTTGAGGACGATAGCATGCAAAGTGATGATGAGATATTAGAGTTAATAATAGAGTGTTTTGCGAATGGGTTTGAAGGAGACAATGTGGATATGAGTTCTTTCGACCATCTTGAAGAACCAAATGATAGTGCAAACAAATTTTACACACTGTTAAGGGACTTAGAGCAACCATTATATGAAGGCTCTAAGTGCTCAAAACTGTCAGCTGTTATGAAGTTATTGCATATCAAAACCCTTGGAAGATGGAGTAATGATTCTTTTATTATGTTGTTGCAATTCTTAAAGGATGAATTACTTCCATCTGGTTCACTAGTGCCGAAATCTTATTATGAGGCAAAGAAATTGATCCGAGATCTTGGACTATATTGTAAGAAAATTGATACTTGAGTTAATCATTGCATGCTCTTTTGGAAAGAAGATGAACAATTGGATAACTGTAAGGTTTGTGATGCTTTTAGATGGAAGCTTGATAAGCGTAGTGGTGAACCCATGACAAAATGTAATGGAAAGAGAATTCCACTAAAGGTACTATGCTACTTCCCGCTTAAGGCAAGGCTTCAGCATTTATTTATGTCATCAAAGATAGCGACTGACATGACTTGGCATAATGATAAGCGGAACAAGGATGGGGTTATGAGGCATCCAGCGGACTCTAAGGCTTGGAAGCATTTTGGTGAACTTAATGGGAATTTTTCTTCGGATCCTCGTAATGTTCACCTTGGCCTTGTATCTGATGGCTTCAACCCCTTCGCTAATATGTGTACTCCTTATAGCATTTGGCCTGTGACGCTCGTCCCATATAACTTGCCTCCTTGGTTGTGTATGAAACAGGAGAACATAATATTGTCAATGATAATTCCAGGACCAGATAGTCCTTGTGATGCTATTGATGCGTATCTCCAGCCATTGATAGAAGAGTTGAAACAGTTATGGGAAGTAGGGTTTGAAGCATATGATGCTTCTAAACATCAGAACTTTACTTTGTATGCAGCTCTTCTTTAGACTATTAATGATTTTCCTGCATATGGGATGTTATCTGGATGGAGTACAAAGGGAAAATTTGCTTGTCCTTCTTGCCATAAAGAAACTCGAACAATTAGGCTACAACATTGTTGCAGGCGAGTTTACATGGGTCATCGGCGCTTTTTGCCAATTGACCATCCATGGAGAAGCAAGAAAGATATATTTGGACATAAAGAGAAAGGAACTCCTCCGAAACCATTATCTGGTGATGATGTTCTTATTCAAGTCCGAGATCTTCAGAATATTCCATTGACTAAGGCCACTCACAAGAAGGTGAAGATTTCTCACCAGCTTAGGGGAGACAATTGGAACAAAAAGAGTATTTTTTTTGAGTTGCCTTATTGGAAGTTTTTATTATTAAGGCATAATCTTGATGTCATGCATATCGAGAAAAATGTGTGTGATATTGTTCTTGGAACAGTCATGAATACGAAAGGGAAGACAAAGGATACTATGAGAGCTCGCCTTGATTTACAAGCTATGCAAATTAGGCCAGAACTCCATCCTATCCAAAGAGGGAATAAACTTGAGTTGCCTCCAACATCTTACTCATTATCTCGAAATCAGATTGAAGTATTGTGTAAATTTCTAAGGGACTTAAAGGTTCCAGATGGGTTCGCATCTAACATTTCTCATTATGTGAACCTAAAGAAGTGTAAAATCTCAGGTCTTAAGAGTCATGATTGCCACATTCTTTTGCAACGCCTTCTTCCACTGGCATTTCGTGGCCTTCTTTCTAAACACATATGCGAGCCGCTCATTGAGTTGTCAATGTTTTTCAATGTACTATATGCTAAATCTTTGAAAGTAGAGGACTTGGAGCAAATAGAAAAGCAAATTCCTCTCACACTTTCTAAGTTAGAAAGGTGTCGTCCTCCATCTTGCTTTGATATAATGTTGCATTTACCCATTCATTTAGCCGACGAGGCTTTGATTTGTAGGCCTGTTAGTTTCCGATCGATGTATTTTGGAGAGAGACAGCTCCATAAATTGAAGTCATGTGTTCGCAACAAGGCTCGACCAGAAGCTTCAATTGCAGAGGGTTACATTGCTGAAGGGTGCATGACACTATGCTCAAGGTATTTGCAGACGAGTGGGACAAAATTTAATCGTCTTGATCGAAATGATGACAGGGATGTTGGACCTCAAAAAAAGTTTTCAATTTTCTCTCATACGGGAAGGCCTTTAGGAGCGGGTAAATTGTGCAATTTGGACACAGGTGACAAGGAGTGAGCTCATTTGTATGTATTGAAAAATTGCAAGGAAGTTTCACCGTTTTTCAGGTAAATTTGAAACTTTCCAACATAATAGTTTGTTTTTAATATCCCATTGTATTTGACATGATTCTGATCAGTGGATATTTTTTTGTGTGGTTGTTGGTATGAAGGGAACATTCTGAGGTGTTAGCACACAGTGGATTGATATTGACAATAGAAGAGGAAGATAAGCACTTTGTGCAATGGTTTAAAGAGAAGGTAAAAGTGTTTGCTTACTTGGTTTTTTTTATCTTATAAGTTGACTTAGATATTTGATGGATGCTATTACTAACAGCTTCAATTCATATTGTGCTTTGTAGGTGGCGCAATTACATAAAGATGGAAAATGTCCACTGGGAGATGAGCTATTATCACTGTCACATTGTCCTATTAATTACGGGACTAGTTTTAGTGGTTATATCACCAATGGATATAGGTTCCACACTTAAAGTCGTGAGAAGAACCTTCAAACTCAAAATAGTGGTGTGTTTGTACTTAGCAATATGGGGGCAGGGACGGAAAATATAGATTATTATGGTGTTTTGACGGAGGTCGTTAGGTTGGAATATATGGGAGGCAATCATGTCATGCCGTTTCGATGTAATTGGTGGGATGCGCATGATGCTGGTAGAGGGGTAAAAGTGGATAAATTTAGGTTTGTTAGTCTTAATAGCAAAAGGCTTCTTAAGGGAAATGATCCTTTCATTTTGGCAAGTCAAGCATCACAAGTGTTTTATTGCGATGATGTTGCTAGTAAAGGTTGGCTTATTGCTGTCAAAGTACAACCTCATGATGTATATGATATTTTAATGGCTAGTGAAGATGAAGGGGAAGTTGAGGATCATCCTACTAATACACTCTTAAATGCTGATGTTTTGGATGAAGTATATCAAGAGAGGGAGTCATTTAATCCACAATTTGTTATAGCTCAATCAAGTTCGTTTGATACCGAGCTGAATTAGCGAAGAGATGATGTCAAATCAGATGTTGTGGATATATTAGAAGCTAGTAAAAAAAAGAAGAGATAGTATCAACCCTGAGAGCGATATCTATCTTTGACTAAGAAAATGTCTAGTTATTTGTATTTTTTCTTGTTTGTGATGACATCTCAAAATTTTCTACTCATGAAGTGTCAGCTCCCTGTCCTTTGATTCGTTCAGGACTTATTACTCTATCTGCTTGCTATTTTATCTTTTTTTTTTTTTGTATCCAGGTTTGATAAATATTCGGCTACTGTATGTAAGGCATCTCATTCTTTAGACATAATTTTTTAAACCCTTCTCCTCTCATGATGTGTGGTACATGCAGGTATAAATGGCCTCGACTTAAAAAATGGGAAAGCGCATTTTTGTACCCCCAGGCACACTTGGCATGAACCGGTCACAAGGCTCGAAGCAGTCATTGCTTCGACCTTCCTCATCTAGAAACAAGCATTCTTATAATGGCACTCCATCTATACATGACAAAGAAAATGTCTCTTACACAGCACATGAAAAGGGTAAACTATGTGTGAACATGCAAAATGACTTTGGCTTCAACGCGAGAGTGTTTGTACACCATCTCCAGATGAAGAGGGTACAGAAGATGAGGAGGGTAGAGAAGATGAAAGGACTGTTGATCCTAATATTGAGCAGCCTGGTGAGTTGAATTTTGAAATATATGTTGTTTATTTCTATACTTAATGAGTTTGGTATTTCTATCCTTCTTTATTAACTCACAAAGAAAGCACCAAATGACTTCATGAGCTCAAGCACCCACACAAACATCACCACCTGAACTGAATCATGCATGGTTAAAGGAATTTCTATGCTGCTCTAGGCAAAAGACTCAGAAACTACCGTCCAACTTGTGCCATCCAAAGCCCCCTCCAAAAAACCTCAAAGTCTGTCCCAATGCCAAAATCATAACATCATTACGAAGTATGTTCTAGCAAAATACTAATCATAGTTCCAAGGCATTCACAGTTCTTATTTTCAGCATCTTCACTTTTTGTTGTGGCTTCAATGAGGAAATAGACCCTAAGGGAGCATATATCACCAAGGAAAAATATCAAAATGTTAAAAATGCATACATATAGGTGTACAAAGGCTAGTGCAGGAAATTGGTAGATAGAAGTTCAAGTGTCCATGTCCTCCAGCAAAGCCTTGCTTAAGCGAAAATTGAACAAAACAGAACTTAAGCACTCGATGCCAAAACGTAGTATTTTCAAGGACTCTTCAACTACTAAAACCCCTAATGTAATCAAGTTATTTAGGTCCTTCCAAGAAAATAAACAAGATTTAACCAGAATCAGGCTGCATATCTGACATCAGCAAGACTACATAACGCAGCGCATCAATCTAAATTAAGGATATCACTTGGATATCATTAAGCAGTAGCACTTCTAATTTGAAAACAAGATTCTGAGTAAGAAAATTTTCCTAAAGCTTGCACAAGTCATTGACTGCACAGAGCCATACTTGTTGATCTTGTTAACTTAGGTCAATAACTCACAATGCAGCACTTGTAGACTGGACTTCTCAATCAATCAGTCGGTTTCTTCATTAGCTATAAGCATTTTGTTTATACAGGTTCAAAGTGCGACACCTATACTTTGTTTATATAATTTAGAGTTTCAAAAGTGCTGTATCACTTCCTCTTTTTTCATTGCTTGTTTTGTTTATATATTTTAGAGACAGAGATAGATGGATGCAACCATCATGAATAACAAGAAAAAGAGGTGTAACTTCAAACCACATGGTCCTAATAGGTGTAAGTGGCTAGCAAACTTGAAGAATGGAGAGAAGTTGGAACTTACTTACTTTCACAATGGTCCAGTTGGTGAAAATCACAATCTCATAACAAGACATATGGGTATGTTGGTAAAAGATCATACTGTGTGCCCTGTTCATGTATGTTCTTGGAATGATATTGATGAGAGTGCAAAAGCACACATGTGGACTGTGATTAAGGTAATTGCATATGCTGGATGAGGGCAGAATTTTTTTTATCAAGCTCTTTCAATTATGCTTTGTTTTCTTGAGGGCAGATTATTTTTTTCTTTCTTTGAATTATGACTTCTCTTTTGCAAGAAAATAAAATTCCCAGTCTTCGTTGTTTTATATATGTTTCTGACTTATTTTGTCTTTATCTTAATATATATGACTTATTTTGTCTTTATCTTAATATATAGGATAAATTTAAGGGTAAAGACTTTGAACTTGATCGTGACGCTACCCTTCGCCATATGAAGAGATTGTGGCATTATTGGAGGGGAAACCTTGTCCAACATTATATAAAGCGTGTAGGAAGTTATGAAAAAGCATTAGAAAAGGTTCATACGAATATGTTGCGAGAGGATTGGAAATGCTTACTGGATGAACATTTTTCAATGAAGATTTTTCTAGTAAGTGGCTTTGCAATTTGTTTCATTTTTTTGGTATTTTGATTTCTAGTTCGTTTTCTAGTAAGTTGGTTTCTAGTTCATCTTACAAACTATTTAGTATGTGATTGATATCCTCCTGTAGAAGATAAGTCATCAGAACTCTGAAAATAGAGCCAATTTGACGATGCTTCATCATACTGGGAGCACACCCTTCAGACAAATAATTTATGAAAAATTGGTAAATATGTCATCAACTAGTAAGGTTTATTCTCTTTCATGATATCCAATGTACTGAAGTCTTTTTTTTTTAGGGTGGTAAAGAAGGGAAGATGCCTACTGTTGCTGAGATATTCAAGGAAACTCGACATCTAAAGTCACGAGTGTTGGATGAGGAATCTGCTAGCAAGTTGGTATGTGAATTTCTTCCATGTATAGCTTGAATATCCTAATATCAATGTCAAATTTTGTGCATTTGTTTCATATGTTGTTATTCTCACTTCTTTTTCTATCTTATTGTATATTATGTATAGGAGAAGATCATCCAAACATCAAAAGATAACCCTCACTTTTCGGCATTTGAATTGGTTGAAGAATGCTTTGGGCCACAAGACCGTGATCATGTGGCATGCTTTGGATACGGAACGAAGCCAAAGGATGTAAGGGGGTCACTCCCAACTTGAGCGACACTTCAAGCTATGCTTCGAGAGAAGAAGAAAGAGAATATTGCATTAAATAAG
>NCQV01017262.1:0-15229 GCA_002740545.1 Lophocereus schottii | reverse complement strand
GACCAACAACAACACTTGGATTTGTTATCATCAAAACCTTATACATTCTAACAGGATGAGATGTGCCTTCTGTTGACAAGCAACAGACTCCCTCTTGGAGCACCTTTGCTCTCTGGCATGCGTTAAGAAAGCGATGATGAATGTCTTCATCCATTTCGAGGCCTGTTAATGCCGTAATTTCATCGAGGCCTGTTAGTGCCTGGACAATCCAAGCATGTATTTCCTCTTAAATCTCCTGATGAATAGCAATAAGCCTCTCTTGCCCAATGCATAGCTCATGAGTGGCCATCTCAAGGAGGACTTTAATGTCCTTTAGTTCTTCAACTTCTGTCCTCATTGGCTTCCCTGCTAAGAAAATCAGCAAGATGGTTTTTCTTGCCTTTGATATGTTCAATATCAATTTGGTATTCCTGAAAGTATGGCTGCCATCTATGTCGGCGCTTATACTCAACGGTACATGGAAGCTTATTAAAGATATAAGCTTTTACATTCGTATTATCCATTCTAACAAGGAACCGGACTGGTAAAATGAAAAAATGGAATTTTGCAAAAAAAAAGTTTGAGAGCTAGTAATTCCTTTTCATTACTATGGTAATTGATCTCGGCTGGCTTAAAGCTACCATTAGCAAATCTACAGATATGCACTTTACCATCAACCTTTTTAGCTTTGAGGATTCCTCCCTAATAATGGTCTAAAGCATCAGTTTCGACGATTAGTTGGTCGCTTTCTTCGGGTATGGCGAGTTTTGGTAATGGAACACACAGCTTTTTCAGTTGTTGTACAAGACTCACATGATAGTCTTGCCATTGCTGATTCATCCTTTTCTTCAGTAAATCCTGTAAAGGGCCATTTAGCCAGGCAAGGTTAGGAATGAAATCACTAACATAATTAATACATCCTAAAAATCTTTCAACCTGTTTTCGGTCGGTGAGCTTGTCAGGGAAATTAGCAATTTTCTCACAAACATGTGGCTGCATTTCAATACCACGATGATCTATTTTAAGACCTAAGAACTCAATTTGTTCTTTTTTGCAGATAAGATTAATCCATGATTTCGATCTTCTGAATAAATTTCACTAAGTGCATAGCATGATCTGCAATGTTAGATAAAAAAATAAGGATATCATCAACATATACAAGACAGAAGTCTGAGTACTCGCTGAAGATGTTATCCATCCTTCTTTGGAAGATTTGTGGAGCATTTTTTAATCCCAAAGGCACTACATTGTCCTTGAGGAGTGCTAAAGGAAGTAACGGGTTTGGCTGAATCTTTTAACTTAATCCGGTAAAATCCAGACTTGCAGTCAAATTTTGAAAACCATTTTTTATTGAGAGTTTAGTTAATAAGCAGTTCCTTATTAGGAAGAAAGTAACCATCAAAGATGGTTAATTCGTTTAGCCTTTTGTAATTAATAACCATTCGAGGCTTTCCTCATTTTTGTTCGAAGTGGTTATTGACCATGAATGCTGGGCTACTATGAGGGCTTTTATTTTCCTCAGTGCTTTTAAAGGCAAGTTGCTTCTCTTCGATTTCTCGAAGCTGGATTTTGAACTCTTATTCATCCATTTGGTTATAGCTCATAGGTTTGACTCCGACAATCGAATGGGCTTCTTTGAGCTGGATGTCAGCATAGGATTTATCTTTATTCCAATATTTGAGAGGATTATCATCAAAATTGGCATGAAGCAAAGCTTTTACTTCTTCCTCCAGACGGAATTCAAGCGCACGTTAGGCGTTTGCAAGTGCATTGAGCAAATTGGCTGATGTTTTGGGATGGTTTTGTCCTTTTTAGACAATTTTTTACGTTTGTGAGGGGGTATTCACCATGCTGGCTATGTGGGATAAAAGAGATAGAGGAACGCATATGGGATTATGCAGAAAGGGTGCTTTTATCTAATGATCACATGGGGTGTGGAAACTAATCTGAGAATGATTAGAACAATATTCCATAAATCGTTTAAGGAAATCAACACCTAATATTATGTTGTAGGTAGCATCCTTAAGGGCTTGGATGACAATGGTAGGCAAGGGAAGGATTTTGGATTGCCATGTGGTAATGTCAGGAATGGCGATAAATTGGCCAAAGATAGCTTTGGTTAATCAGGTGATTTGTCCCGATGCAACAACAACCTGGAGGGGCTTGCGAAGATCTCTCCAGTACCTATCTGGGTAAGAGTTGGCTGAGGCCATTGTGACATCTGATCCGGTGTCAATCATGGTATGAAACCATTCAAGCTTATGGTGCCTGTACACGAGTTCAACCTTAACATAGGGGACCCTAATCATAAGTACAGTAGGCTTGAATGAGTATGCCATTGAGTTTAATGGAGAGCACATGATCTGTGACAGAGTTAGTGGTTTCGGCAAAGAATCGCATTCCTAGCAAAAGGTAAGCTTTCGTAGTGAAAGGTTTTGCTTCGATATGAATAATCCATTGATTGGATTCGAAAAGGATAGGAAGATAAGTGAGTTTATGTTCTTGGATTTGAGAAAAGAAATCGGGACCAGCATAGTTTTGCTGAATGGATGGGTTAATCCATATAAGTCCGTCGCGCCACGACGTAATATAATTTTTGTGACGAGCTGATAGTTAGCTAGCTTTGGGGCTGGTAAACGTTTAATCGTTTGTGATCGAACCATTGTTCCATCAACTGAATAACATCGACGGATGCAAAGGTTCTTATCATAAAGAGGGTTTTGCTGAATATCGATTTCCCAATTTAGGTCTCTGCTGGGGATTAATGAGCGAGAGATTGGGTGAACTTCACAGACATCTGCAAAAATATCGTCAATCTCAATTTCATCTTTAGTAAGAAATCGATCAATCATATGCTTGTTACTAAGCATATAACTTACCATAGTGTAGATGGTAAAGGGGGAATGGTGTAGACTGTCTAAGAGGTCAGCTCCCCTAAACTTGTAACACAGATTTAAAGCACGGTTTGTGTCTAAATCTCTAATAGGGATTCCGTGTCCTAGATAAAGAGTGAAACCTATCTTTTGGCACATATAGGTTGCCTCGTAGGATACCGATTAATGCTTCGGATCTATTGGTTATGCAGTTATGCATAAGTGTTAAGGTAATAGGGGTGTCAAGTCCTTTTTGGAAACTTGCTTTGAGATGAATGCGTACAGCACCAAAATGAATGTACCCTATTTTGGTCCGGCCTTTCTCAGGGATTTCCCTAATTCGTCGCCTTATTTGTTCATAGGTGACTAATGGTTATTCTACCTGTCCTACTGCGACATGGCTTGGAATGGACTGTTCCTATACGTTAGTACCAAAATATTGAATATTTTACGCTTAAGCATATCCAGTATTGTTTTTCGAAAACCTTCATGTGTGTTGATATGCATCCTTTTAGAAATAATTTTTTGATATTTCTTTTTATCAAAGAGTATTTCTTTTGAATACATACCTAAGGATTTTCCTTCCTCATTGTGTTCGTAAGCTTCACTCGGATTCATCGTCAAAGGAAATGCTCAAACAAGTTAGGGCGAGGATTTGGTCGTCTGATCCTATATCAGTGGTCGATACTTCTTCGTATCTTGCAATTTGTTCAAACAAATCATCAGAATAAATTCCGGCAAAATTAATTTGCTTTGGGCATTCGTTGGCAAAATGTCCTTTTTCATTGCAATTCCAACATCTGCAATCTTATTTTTGGATTTGCTTGGAAGTGGGCTTCGAAGTTTCTTTCCTTTCCTTGTTCTTTTCTTTATTAAAGAACTTCTTTTTCTTGAAAGGTTTTGAAGATTTTTTAATCTTTTTGCCCTTAACCTTCATGGCTTTGAATTTGGGTTTCTTCTTGGGTCTGGTTTTGTCACCGCAGCAGCCAAATTTGCTGGGGAAGTACATTTGGTCTTTGCATTTTAACTTCTTCTGGTCTTTTTGAAGTTGCTTTCTTTTGTATGCTTTCTCACATTCATATGCTAATGTGATTTGTGCAAATTTAATACGTGCTCCTAATGTTTCTGTTCTTTCAGGTCGATCGGCGACCTTCCATTTGCCAAAAAGAAAATCACACCAGGGATATGGCAGTTTTGTAAAGAACATATCATTATGGAAATTTAACGAATTTTGTGTAGCTGAGGACACTTCAGCCTTGTAATAATACTTTTCAAATTCACAAACATAAGCATCAAATTAATTGATATCGCATATCTGTAAACTATAAAGCACAGTCAGATATTTCTGTTTCTTTATTCACTTTTCATTTAAGCGATGCTGAGCATAGTCTTCTCCAAGGAATTCTCTACGAATTCCATTCTCCATTGTGTTGATGATGGTTTTAGCATCATTGGTTGTAGTCCCTCCTAGGTACGTTACTTTGGTTTCTTCAGGTAGTGCTGTAAACCAATATGCAACTTTTCCACATAATATTAATGGAATAAATGTTTTAACATCTCACCGTCTGTTCTGGTGACTCCAGTGTAAATAAGTAATGCTTTTACCCATTCCTTGATTAAGTAATGCTTTTACCCATTCCTTGATAACATCATCTGTGTTGGTAACACATTCTATATTCAACGACGCTCCTGCATTGGTTAGTGGATAAGCATGACCAGGGTGGGGGAATAAATGTCTTCCTCCTGCTCTTCTTGTTCTAGAAGATTCGTGACGATACCTGTAGCGTTGTGCTTCGTCTTCATCACTACGTGCCGTGTGACTGTCTACATTTGTTTGTAGTTCTGGATGAGCCTTTGGTGTTCCAGATTGTGCTGATTCCGGCACAATTAAAGGATTATGATGTGATGTTTCTCCTATTGCTTCCTTATTACATTGTAGTTGGAGTTGATTAATTTTTTCGAGAATTTCATCCTCTTCATCTAAATCTGCTTGCTCATACTCTTTTTCTAATTCTTATAAAGAATAAAAAGTCCTTCCTATATTACTGATGGATGGATATCCTACTTTTGTAGGATCACAGGTTGGGTTAAACTGTACCCTTCTTCGAACTATTCGTTGTTCGTCTGTTGTCTTGGTTCTTTCTATGACCAGTTTCTGAACTTCTCCTAGGCCTTCATTAATGCTTTCTAGTTTAGCATCAAGTGTTTGCCCTGTTAAAGACGATTTCCATAGCTCCTTGTATAGAACTTCACTACTCGTACTAGCTTTATGCATCACTTAAGTTTGATAATGAATCTCTAGCTGGTTCAACTAGTTCTGGTTTGATGTACCAAATTTCATCAGCTAATTCAGCTTGTTCAAGCATGTGTATCCATGTGTTCGTTTCGTGACATCTGAGACATTGGATATGGCTCTGATACCATTTGCGGATCTTCTTCCGTAGCTTAAGCATTTGAGCTACTGGATGCAGAATTATTTCTAGGCTTTTTAGTCCTTCTTCGGTTAAGAAACCTTTGAAATTTATAATCATAACTTTTGTTATGCTGCCTAAGGGCATTATCAAGGGAAGTTAAGGCCTCATTAATTCCTTCTAAGATAACCGGTTGGCGGTTTAGTGAATTAACATGATGCAATGTTTCATGTTCAAGAATGCTCCCAGGAGTGGGAATAATGATTTCTCCATCTGCTAATACAAGGGGGGCGTCAAAGAATTCGCTACTAAGGGCTTGTATACCGCTACGACTTATGCTAATGAGGGTCTTCTTCACCTGAAAAAGAAACTCAGTGTTTTCTTTTTCTAATTGACACCATTCTAAGGTTTTTTACACCATCTTTTGAGCAAAGAGTTGTTCTGGGCTATACGGATTCATGCTTTAGATCTAGGTTTCAGATAATCAATAAGAATCATTAGTAACATTAATATATGCAGCAATAAAATAATTAGTGAAAGCATATCTGAGTCAAGAACATCTTATGCCATAGACATGATCAATACCTTACTGGGACAAGTGCCTATTCGCCTGACGACCTCCTCCCTAACGGCTACTGATTGCGGTGCTAAAGGTACTCCAGATCACCTTCTATCCTGGAAGAGGCTGTAAACACAGATATACGAAAACTAATTTCTTTTATTGGAACAATATTAACATTACAATGATCTTAAAGATCACCTTACTCCCTAAGGGAGTATCACCCACTAAGCATGGATCCTCTCTCTTTTTCTTTGTTTCCCTCTCCCTCTTCCCCTATCTTTCTGAGTGCTGAAGCATGGCTTAAATAGACCTAGGAGCCCGACAGCGAGCATCTACTTTTAAAAAGTAAAAGTACAATAATGCATCGCACTAAATAAAAATAAGACCGCTTTTTACTATACAACATCATTCTTTAGTGCGGGGCACTCTTAGCAGTGGAGGCTACTTTTACTGTAGTAGATTCTTGCTTTTCTGCTGCTTCATCTTAGCAGTTGGTAGTGGCCATGATTGGGCTGTACGTGTCTGCTGATGGAGTAAGGGGTCCAACACGCTTCCTTCGTAGTGCATTTATCACTCAATCCAAAGTGGACAGATACAACATTCTGGTACCTTGTCTCTGTGGATTAAAGCACATAGGTGGGACCTTATGTGGTGACTTCCTGGTATTTGGCATGAGGTGATAAGACTTACTGCTAAACTTATCTTATTGATGGCGTCATACTTGGGGAACAGTTTTCTTTTGCAAATATGAAAATATTTCTAGGGGAATTATAAAGAAACCCTTTATTGGTCTCTTGAATATGCTGAAGTTTCTTCAAGATGACTGAAAAGCCAACGGCTCGTCGGCTGCCAATCCATAGCAAATTGACCTCAGGAGGTGAAAGGACCTTGTTCCTATTAAATCTGAGGTTAGCTCTGTTAGGAGTACATAGCTGAACAAATATCCATCCTGGTACTGGAACTGGATGGACTTATGGACTTGCAGATAGTAGCTTTAATACTACCATGTCTGACTTAGAACTTTTTTGAAACTTCTTGACTGCTTCGATAATGGATTTGTGTAATCCAAGTATTTCACGGTTTCCAGGCGAGCTAGTGAGGCTCCTACAGTAACCATAGATTACTGCGCGGGACTTCTTATTCAGGGCTACCTACAAGAAAATGGATTCCTGAATATATCCTAGATGTGTCCATGAACTGACTGTTAGTACTTTAGGTTGAATATACCCAATGTGTATAGGAACTGTATTGTTCCAATGACAAGGTATGTTTCATGACTGGCTCTTATAAAGGCTTGTATGCCATAGGGACGATGACTGTGAATTCATCTTCCTCAGTTTCCGATGTCTCGGGTGACACCTAAGCCTTTCCTTTCTCTTGGAAAGTAGCCTGAGATGTGCGTTCTGTTGACAAGCAACAGACTCCTTCTTGGAACGCCTTTGCTCTTTGACATGCGTCAAGAAAGCGATGATGAATGTCTTCATCCATTTCTAGGGCTGTTAATGCTATAATTTCATCGAGGCCTAGTGCTTGGACAATGCTTGAATCTCCTGATGAATAGCCATAACCCTTTCTTGGGCAATGCATAGCTCATGAATGGCCATCTCAAGGAGGACTTTAGTGTCGTTTGGTTCTTCAGCTTCTATCCTTATTGGCTTCCCTGTTAAGAAAATCAGCAAGATGGTTATTCTTGCCTTCGATATGTTCAATATCAAAAGGGTATTCCTAAAAGTATTGCCGTCATCTATGTCGGCACTTATACTCAGTGGTACATAGAAGCTTATTAAAGATATAAGCTTTTACATTCGTATTATCCGTTCTAACAAGGAACCGAACTGGTAACAAGAAAAAATGGAATTTTTCAAAGCTTCGTTTGAGAGATAGTAATTCCTTTTCGTTACTATGTTAATTGATCTCAGCTGGCTTAAAGCTACCATTAGCATATCTACAGATATGCTCTTTACCATCAACCTTTTTAGCTTTGAGCATTCCTCCCCAATAATGGTCTGAAGCGTTAGTTTCGACGATTAGTTGGTTGCCTTCTTCGGGTGTGGTGAGTTTTGGTAATTGAACACACAACTTTTTTAGTTGTTGTACAAGACTCGCATGATAGTCTTGCCATTGCTGATTCATCCTTTTCTTCAGTAGATCCTATAAAGGGCCTTTTAGCCAGGCAAGTTTAGGAATGAAATCACTAACATAATTGATACATCCTCAAAATCTTTCAACCTATTTTCGATCGGTGAGCTTGTCAAGGAAATTAGCAATTTTCTCACAAACATGTAGCTGCATTTCAGTACCACGATGATCTATTTTAAGACTTGAGAACTCAATTTGTTCTTTAGCAATTTCAGCCTCTTTTGCCGATAAGATTAATCCATGCTTTCGACTCTTCTGAATAACTTTCATTAAGGGCATAGCATGATCTGCAATGTTAGATGAAAAAATAAGGATATCATCAACATATACAAGATAGAAGTCTGAGTATTCGCTAAAGATGTTATCAAACCTTCTTTGGAAGATTTGTCGGGCGTTTTTAAATCCCATGGGCATTACATTCCAGATGTATTGTCCTTGAGGAGTGCTGAAGGTAGTTAGGGGTTTGGCTGAATCTTTTAACTTACTCTGGTAAAATCCAGACTTGCAGTCAAACTTTCAAAACCACTTTTTATTAAGAGTTTTGTTAATAAGCAGTTCCTTACTAGGAAGAAAGTAACTGTTAAAGATGGTTAATTCGTTTAGCCTTTTGTAGTTAATAACCATTCGAGGCTTTCCTCGTTTTTGTTCGAAGTGGTTATTGACCATGAATGCTGGGCTACTGTGAGGGCTTTTATTTTCCTCAGTGCTTTTAAAAGCAAGTTGCTTCTCTTTGAGTTCTCGAAGCTGGATTTTGAACTCTTGCTCATCCATTTGGTTATACCTCATAGGCTTGACTCTGACAATCGAATGGGCTTCTTTGAGCTGGATGTCTACATAGGATTTATCTTTATCCCAATATTTGAGAGGATTGTCATCAAAATTGGCCTGAAGCAAAGCTTTTACTTCTTCCTCTAGATAGAATTCAAGTGCTCATTGGGTGCTTGCAAGTGCATTGAGCAAATTGGCTGATGTTTTGGGATGGTTTTATCCTTTTTTGGACGATTTTTTACTTTGTGAGGGGGACATTCACCATGTTGGCTGCGTGGGATAAAAGAGATAGAGGAACGCATAATGGGATTATGCAGAATGGGCGCTTTTATCCAATGATCACCCGGGGTGTGGAAACTAATCTGAGGATGATTAGAACAATATTCCATAAATCGTTTAAGGAAATCAACACCTAATATGATGTTATAGGTAGCATCCTTAGGGGCTTGGATGACAATGGTAGGGAAGGGAAGGATTTTGGAGTGCCCTGTGGTAATGTCAGGAATGGCGATAAATTGGCCAAAGACAGCTTTGGTTAATCGGGTGATTTGTCTCGATGCAACAACAACCTGGAGGGGCTTGTGAAGATCTCTCCAGTACCTATCTGGGTAAGAGTTGGCTGAGGCCATTGTGACATCTGATCCGGTGTCAATCATAGCATGAAACCATTCAAGCTTATGGTACCTGTACACAAGTTCAACCTTAATAGAGGGGACCCTAATCATAAGTACGGTAGGCTTGAAAGAGTATGCCATTGAGTTTAATGGTGAGCACCTAATTTGTGACAAAGTAAATGGTTTCAGCAATCGCATTCCTAGCAAAAGGTTAGCTTTCGTAGTGAAAGGTTTTGTTTCGATATGAATAATCCGTTCATTGGATTCGAAAAGGATAGGAACATAAGTGAGTTTATGTTCTTGGATTTGAGAAAACAAATCGGGACCAGCATAGTAATGCTGAATAGATGGGTTAGTCCATATAAGTCCGTCGTGCCATGACGTAATATAAATTTTTGTGACGAGCTGATAGTTGGCTATCTTTGTGGCTGGTAAACGTTCAATCATTTGTGATCGAAGCATTGTTCCATCAGCTGGATAACATCGAGGGATGCAAAGGTTCTTATCATAAAGAGGTTTTTGCAGAATATCGATTTCATAATTTAGGTCTCTGCTGGGGATGAATGAGCGAGAGATTGGGTGAACTTCACAGACATCTGCAAAAATGTCGTCAACCTCAATTTCATCTTTAGTAAGAAATCGATCAATCATATGAGTGTTACTAAGCATATAACTTACCATAATGTAGATGGTAAAGGGGGAATGGTGTAGACTGTCTCAGGGGTCAGGTCTACCAAACTTATAACACAGATTTAAAGCACGGTCTGTGTCTAAATCTCTAATAGGGATTCCGTGTCCTGGATAAAGAGTGAAACCTATGTTTTGGTACATAAGGTTGCCTCGTAGGATACCGATTAATGTTTTGGATCCATTGGTTATGCGGTTATGCATAAGTGTTAAGGTAATAGGGGTGTCAAGTCCTTTTTAGAAACTTGCTTTGAGATGAATGCGTACAGCACCAAAATGAATGTACCCTATTTTGGTCCGGTCTTTCTCAGGGATTTCCCTAATTCGTCGCCTTATTTGTCCATAGGTGACTAATGGTAATTCTACCTGTCCTGCTGTGACATCGCTTGGAATTCACTGTTCCTCTACGTTAGTACCAAAATATTTAATATTTTTACGCTTAAGCATATCCAGTATTGTTTTTCGAAAACCTTCATGTGTGCTGATATGCATACTTTTAGAAATAATTTTTTGATATTTCTGTTTATCAAGAGTATTTCTTTTGAATACGTACCTGATGATTCTCCTTCCTCATTATGTTCGTGAGCTTTGCTCGAATTCATCATCAGAGGAACTACTCAAATAAGTGAGGACGAAGATTTCTTCGTCAGATTCTATACCATTGGTCGAAACTTCTTCGTATCCTACAGCTTGTTCAAACAAATCATCAGAATAAATTCCTGCAAAATTAATTTGCTTTGAACATTTGTTGGCAAAATGTCCTTTTTCCTTGCAATTCCAACATCTGCAATCTTGCTTTTGGGTTTGCTTGGAAGTGGGCTTCGAAGTTTCTTTCCCTTCCTTGTTCTTTTGTTTTTTAAAGAACTTAATCTTTTTCTTGAAAGGTTTCGAAGATTTTTTAATCTTTTTACCCTTAACCTTCTTGGCTTTGAATTTAGGTTTCTTCTTGGGTTTGGTTTTGTCACCGTAGCAGCCAAATTTACTGGGGAAGTACATTTGGTCTTTGCATTTTAACTTCTTCTGGTATTTTTGAAGTCATTTTCTTTTGTATGCTTTCTCACATTCATATGCTAATGTGATTCTTGCAAATTCAATACGTGCTCCTAACATATCTGTTCTTTCATGTCGATCGGCGGCCTTCCATCTGCTAGAAAGCAAATCACACCAGGGATATGGCAGTTTTGTAAAGAACATATCGTTATGGAAATTTAACGAATTTTGTGTAGCTGAGGACACTTCAGCCCTGGAATAATACTTTTCAAATTCGCAAACATAAGCATCAAAGTAATTGATATCGCATATTTGTAAACTATAAAGCATAGTCAAATATTTCTGTTTCTTTATTCGCTTTTCATTTAAGCGATGCTAAGCATAGTCTTCTCCAAGGAATTCTCTGCGAATTTCACTCTCCATTATGTTGATGATGGTTTTAACATCATTGGTTGTAGTCCCTCCTAGCTACCTTACTTTGGTTTCTTCAGCAGTGCTGTAAACCAAACTGCAACTTTTCCACTGAATGTCAATGGAATAAATGCTTTTAACATCTCACCATCTGTTCTGGTGACTCCGGTGTAAATAAGTAATGCTTTTACCCATTCCTTGATAACATCATCTGTGTTAGTAACACAGTCTATATTCAACGATGCTCCTGCATTGGTTAGTGGATAAGCATGACCAGAGTGGGGGAATAAATGTCTTCCTCCTCCTACTTTCCTTGTTCTAGACGATTCGTGATGATACCTGCAGTGTTTTGCTTCGTCTTCATCACTACTTGCCATGTGACTGTCTACATTTGTTTGTATTTCTGGATAAGTCTCTGGTGTTCCAGATTGTGTTGATTCCGGCACAATTAGAGGATTATGCTATGATGTTTCTCCTGTTGCTTCCATGTTACATTGTAATTGGAGTTGATTAATTTTTTTCGAGAATTTCATCCTCTTCATCTGAATCTGCCTACTCATACACTTTTTTTAATTCTTCTAAAGAATAAAAAGTCCTTACTATATTATTGATGGGTGGATATCCTGGTTTTGCAGGATCAGAAGTTGGCTTAAACTGTACCCTTCTTCGAACTATTCGTTGTTCATCTGTTGTCTTGGTTCTTTCTATGACCAGTTTCTGAACTTCTCCTAGGCCTTCATAAATGCTTTCTAGTTTAGCATCAAGTGTTTTCCCTGTTAAAGACGATTTCCATAGCTCCTTGTGTGGAACTTCACTACTCGTACTAGCTTTATCCATCACTTAAGTTTGATAATGAATCTCTAGCAGGTTCAACTAGTTCTGGTTCGATGTACCAAATTTCATTAGCTAATTCGGCTTGTTCAAGGATGTGTATCCATGTGTTCGTTTCGTGACATCTGAGACATTGGATATGGATTGGATACCATTTTACGGATCTTCTTCCATAGCTTAAGCATTTGAGCTACTAGATGCGGAATTATTTCTAGACTTTTTAGTCCTTCTTCGGTTAAGAAACCTTTGAAATTTATAATCATAACTTTTGTTATGCTGCCTACGGGCATTATCAAGGGAAGTTAAGGCCTCATTAATTCCTTGTTGGCGGTTTAGTGAATTAACATGTTGCAATGTTTCATGTTCAAGAATGCTCCAAGGACTAGGAATAATGATTTCTCCATCTGCTAATACGAGGGAGGCGTCAATGAATTCGCTACTAAGGGCTTCTATGCCGCTACGACTTATGCCAATAAGGGTCTTATTGACCTAAATAAGAAACTCAGTGCTTTCTTTTTCTGATTGACACTGTTCTAAGGCGTTTTGTATGATCTTTTGAGCAAAGAGTTGTTATGGGCTATAGGGATTCATGCTTTAGATCTAGGTTTTAGATAATCAATAAGAATCACTAGTAACATTAATATATGCAGCAATAAAATAATTAGTAAAAGTATATCTGAGTCAAGAACATCTTACGCCATAGACATGATCAATACCTTACTTGGACACGTGCCTGTTCGCCTAACGACCTCCTGTCTAATGGCTATTGACAGCGGTGCCAAAGGTACTCCAGATCACCTTCTATCTTGGAAGAGATTGTAACCACAGATATGCGAAAACTAATTTCTTTTATTGGAACAATATTAACATTACAATGACCTTAAAGATCACCTTACTCCCTAAGGGAGTATCACTCACTAAGCATGGATTCTCTCTCTTTTTCTTTGTTTCCCTCTCCCTCTTCCCCTATCCTTCTGAGTGCTGAAGCATGGCTTAAATAGACCTAGGAGCCCGACAGCGAGCATCTACTTTTAAAAAGTAAAAGTACAATAATGCATAGGACTAAATAAAAATAAGACCGCTTTTTACTATACAACATCATTCCTTAGTGTGGGGCATTGTTAGTAGTGGAGGCGACTTTCACTGTAGTAGATTCCTGCTTTTTTGCAGCTTCATCTTAGCCGTTGGTAGTGGCCACAATTGGGCTCTACGTGTCTACTGATGCAGTAACGGATCCAACATGCTTCCTTCGTAGTGCATGTATCACTCAATCCGAAGTGGACAAATACAACCTTCTGGTACCTTGTCTCTATGGATTAAAGCACATAGGTGGGACCTTGTGTGGTGACTTCCGAGTATTCGGTATGAGGTGATCAGACTTACCACTGAACTTATCTTATTGATGGCGTCATACCATGGGCAATAGTTTCCTTCTACAAATATGAAAATATTGCTAGAGGAATTGTAAAGAAACCCTTTATTGGTCTCTTGAATATGCTGAAGTTTCTTCAAGATGACTGAAAAGTCGGCGGCTCGTCGGCTACCAATCCATAGCAAATTGACCTCAGGAGGTGAAAGGGCCCTGTTCTTGTTAAATTTAAGGTTGGCTCTATTAGGAGTACATAGCTGAACAAATATCCATCCTGGTACTGGAACTGGACGGACTTCTGGACTTGCAGATAGTAGCTTTAATACTACCATGTCTGACTTAGAACTTTTTCGAAACTTCTTGACCGCTTCGATGTGACTCTGATACCATTTGCGGATCTTCTTCCATAACTTCAGCGTATTCAAGAAACCAATAAAGGGTTTCTTTACAATTCCCCTAGTAATATTTTCATATTTGGAGAAGGAAATTGTTCCCCAAGGTATGACGCCATCAATAAGATAAGTTTAGTAGTAAGTCTTATCACCTCATGCCGAATACCAGGAAGTCACCACTCAAGGTCCCACCCATGTGCTTTAATCCACAAAGACAAGGTGTCAGAATGTTGTATCTGTCCACTTCGGATTGAGTGATAAACGCACTACGAAGGATGCGTGTTGGACCTGTTACTCCATCAGCAGACACGTAGAACCCAATTATGGCCACTACCAATAGCTAAGATGATGCTGCAGAAAAGCAGCAATCTTCTATAGTAAAAGTAGCCTCCACTACTAACAGTGCCCCGCACTAAGGAACGATGTTGTATAGTAAAAAGCAGGCTTATTTTTATTTAGTGCTATACATTATTATACTTTTACTTTTTAAAAGTAGATGCTCGCTGTCAAGCTCCTAGGTTTATTTAAGCCATGCTTCAGCAATCAGAAAGAGACGGGAAGAAGAAGAGGGAAACAAAGAAAAAGATAGAGAATCCATACTTAGTGAGTGATACTCCCTTAGGGAGTAAGGTGATCTTTAAGATCATTATAATGTTAATATTGTTCTAATAAAAGAAATTAGTTTTCATATATCTGTGTCTACAATCTCTTCCAAGATAGAAGGTGATCCGGGCTACCTTTGGCACCACCGTTAGTAGCCGTGAGATAGGAGGTCGTTAGGCGAAAGGCACTTGTCCCAGTAAGGTATTGATCATGTCTATGGCATATGATGTTCTTGACTCAGATATACTTTTACTAATTATTTTATTACTGCATATATTAATGTTACTGATGATTCTTATTGATTATCTGAAACCTAGATCTAAAGCATGAATCCCTATAGCCCAGAACAACTCTTTGCTCAACAAATCGTACAAAATGCCTTAGAACGGTGTCAATTAGAAAAAGAAAACACTGAGTTTCTGTAAGACCTCGCGTTTTTGTTTTCCGTTAAATTTCCTTTTTACGTTCTAAATTCATATTTTTAGTAACTGTATGAGTTAAATTATTATCGAAGTGCTTTTGGGAGCTATAATTTCAGTAAAGACAAGATTATTATTGCTATTATTGATTTCAAAGTTAATTCGTACTATTTGTGCCTCT